>BRXX01000080.1:0-58661 GCA_030267905.1 Triparma verrucosa | reverse complement strand
CCCTAACCCTAACCCTAACCCTAACCCTAACCCTAACCCTAACCCTAACCCTAACCCTAACCCTAACCGTAACCGTAACCGTAACCGAAATCTCGTTCTGAAACGAGCTGAATGGTGCATCCATAACCATAACCATAACCATAACCATAACAGGTAGCAGTAGCGTTGGCACGGCTACGTCTTGCTTGGAGGGCCGCATCACTGTTGATCTCGGCGACGACCGCTGTAAGCTTCCTGACTGCCTCGTCCTTCGCCTTGCGATCTGCATCGAGATTGGCGGCCGCCTCCTCCTTCTCAGCGTTGAGCTTCGCAACTGCTTCTGCATTCGCCTCGCGCTCTACATCGAGCCTCGCGACAGCCTCCGCATTGAGCCTTACAGCTTCTGCTTTGGCCTTTCGCTCAGCTTTAAGCTCGGCCTCCAGAGCCTTGACTTTGGAGGCTAGGAAGGCGTTTTGTTCAGACATGGAGGCGGAAGGGGGGGAGGGGAGGGGTTACGTCTTGAGTGTTGGGGAAAGCGGAGATGTGTTGTGGCTGTTAGGGTTGTGTTGTTGTAATCTCTGTGTGGGGGTCGAGCTGAGCGCAAGTTGGCGAGCTGTTGAAAAGACGTGCGAGAGCGCAAACGGTTAGAACGATGAGACCCTGCTATTGGACATGAGTAAGCTCTATCATAATCTTTCACCTCTTTGTCGTTCTCTTGATGCAGGTTAAAATTTACGACGAGAGCCGAGATGTTATCCGGTGGTGCAGTGCACAACTTTGATAAATCGGGCGCCGGCCGGGTAACGTCTCAAATCACTTCTCGAAGCGGGAGAAGAGGGAAAAGGGCTGAGGTGGGTGAGAGTTAGGCCAAGTGTCTTGGTCCTTGTTCCAATAACTTGGGCCTTTGATGATAGAATAAAAGGCGAACAGATATATATGAAAAGCTTAATAAACGTGAATTTGTAAATTTTCGATTTTGGAGATATTTTCAACGTTTTCTCGGTAAATTTTGGTCAGATTCTTCGCTTTGAGACCTGTGAAAAGAATAATTTGATAATCATAGAGACAAAAAAATGCTTTGAAAATCTTCCAAAAAAGTGATCAAAATAATTTCCAATTTGACCTAAATCTGTTCTCATGTGTTGTTAAATATACTAATTCACTCAAATATGCCATTAAATATGTAAATAAAATCTTTTATTATGGATTTCTATTGGGAAAATTAGCCAAGATGAACTTTCTTCGAAAAGTTTAACAATATATAAATACCTTGAGAGGCCTTAAGGAGAATAATATGACCAAAATTGACCTCAAAAACCTCTATTCGACAAAAACTCCACCATTTGGCGTGACGATCAGGCGGTGTGAATGAATAAGCTGCGCTTTGTTGTAAAAAGACTGGGAAGTTATTAGGTTAGCTAATGCTCACAGGCGGCAAATTTTTCTTCAATCTAGCGTGCTCCCCGACGCATCAACAAACGTCAGCCAGTTTTTCAAGTTTTTTGTAGGTTTCCTTCTAATCGGACTCACGAGCTACCGTAAATATACGTCCTCAATAATAATTTCCGCCACACTGAAAACATTCGAAAGTGACAGAAAGAAAGTAGCGTGAGTGACCACTGCTATTCGCCTTGGGTCTCAACGTAAATAATGGAACAGTCCAAATTTTCCCAACCAAAAAATTTATCTTTCCTGTGAACCCTTGACCTCTTGAACCCTTCTTTCACACCACCCGAACCACAACACCATAACACCATCGTGTCTTCACAATGATGTAAAATTATCTTTCGTCAACACTGTCGGGGCTCCATAAACCCCAGCTCCCCCCTCCCCCCCCCCCTCCCCGAAACCCTCAACAACGTGGTACATGTATCCTCCGTACAGCTCCACCGCTGCCTCGTGCCTTTTCCTGCTCCTATCTGCACAGGCATCTGTGACAACGGACACCTTGAAGCCGGCCTCGAACAAGCCGAATGCGGTCTGCTGGACGCAGACGGAGGTGGCCAGACCGCACACGAGGACCTCCTTGAAGTGCCCCTGCTTGAGCCAATCCAGGAGCGCCGTGTCTTTGACTCCCCAGCTCGGCTTGGCAACGAGAAGTTCGCCTCTCTGAGGCATGGCGAACTCCTCCCACTTCAGGTTCGCAGTGTCGCACGTAACTTCCTTCTGCTTGTCGGGGTTAAGCTCTGCGAACTGCGCGGTCCACGGACTTGCGTCCTGGTTGTAGTCTGCTCGAACCCACACAATCTCGGACCCTCCTGTCCTGCACCTGTTGAGGGTTCTGGCGAAGTTATTTGGGAAGTCAGGAAATTCGGCCCTCACCGTCGGCTCCAGATCTGACCAGTATTCAGGCTGCGATATAAAAAGTGTCAAAAATACGACCATAAATCACAAACACCCCGCGCAACTTAACCCCCCACTCTCGCTCACCTGAACGTCCACCACAATCAGACACGTGCCCCCCTCGGGCCTCTCTTTCTTCCTCCCAATCGACCGCGTCAATCCGCCGCTCCAAAACTTGAGCACCTCTTCCACCTTGCCCCCCTCCACCTGCAAAGTCAGCTTCACTCCCCCCCCCCCCTTCACATCCTCCTTCACGAAAGACCAAACCGGCGGAGGCAGGCGGGAGCAGTGCCGGCTGAAGGTGCTCAGCGTGTTAGCCCCGCAGTCCCTGATGACCACGTAGTCCCCCTCCTGCAATCTCGGCAGCTCCACGCCTTTCTGCAAGTAGTCTCCGGCGAAGCAGAGCGGCCCGGCGATGTTGTGAGTGACGACCTCCCTCTCCCCTGTGAGATCGTTCCCCGCCTCGTCGTAGACGCTGATCCTGTGTGAGTTGTTGCCGGGGTTGTAGCACTTCCTCATCATCAGGTCGGCACCGCACTGCACCACCGCGGTTCTCAGTTGCTCCGCGGCCCCGCTGAGCTCCGGCTCCTTCGCGTACTCCACCCTGGTAACGATCAATCCGCTTTTGAGCATCATCGATCTCCCGAACTCTGTAAACACTCTCCTGCTCGCGTTGCTGAACAGGGTGGGAGCCGCAGCTCTAAGCGCCTCGGCGTAATCCCCCCACTTCGGCGTGACCTCGTCAGTGGCCGGGGAGCATGCGAGTCCCCCGCCTATGTCGAGCATCTTTATCCTAACGCAGCCACAAGCGGCGTCTATCTCGTCCGCGAGATGAACGACCTTGGCGGCGCCCTCGGCAAGCATCTTGATACTAGTGCCGGCGGAGCCGACGTGCGCGTGGACAGCGTTCAGCCAAGGGTACTTCAAAAAGGCATCCACCACCAACTTCCTCGAACTAGGGGTGTGCAGAGGGTGCCCGAACTTCGAAGTAGGCGTCGAAGAAACGGCGTACATGTCGATGGTCCCCCCTGTGACAATGGGGTTGATGCGCAGCCCTACAACGGACAGGGAAGGCGTCGACCGACCCCCCAAGATGGAGTCGATCCTCTCGAGCTCATCGAGGTTATCAGCGTTGATGGTGATACCGTGCTCGAGCGCCCACACCAGCTCCGCGTGCGTCTTCGCGGGCGAATCGAAGACGATCTTGTCCGCGTCGCAGGAGGCAGCGAGGGCGCAGGCGCACTCCCCGAAGGAGGCGCACTCGACGCCGAGACCGTGAGACACGGCCTCCTCGAGAACGAAAGGGAGGGGGCAGGCCTTGGCCGCGAGGGCGTGAACGAAGTGAGAGCCGAAGGAATCGTTGGCAGCCACGAACGTTGATCGGAGGGCGTCTAAGTCGTAGACGACAGCTGATTTCTGGGAGGTCGTCTCCTCGACGAGCCTCACCAGGTCATCGTTGCTAGAGGCAGATTTCTTCTCCTCTTCATCGTTCTTCTGTGTAGGTGTTTGTGTCCCCCAAGCCTCAATCAGGGACTTGAGAACGCTCGGAATGTCCTCCGTCTGGACGCCCCTGTAACTACAAGTAGTACTTTGACTCATGGCTCAATGAAGAAGAAGTGAGGGGCTGAAGAGAGTGGCTGGCTGACGAGGTCCACGCTAATTTGGAATTGCAGGAGGAGAAAAAGAAAGTTTTACGGCTGCGATGAAGTGACTGATTGCTCGAATGCTTATTCTGACGAATTAGTAGCCGGAAGAACAAACGAATGTTGAAAATATCTGCTGTGTGATGCGAAGAAAGGGACGAAGAAAATGTCCAAAGTGAAATTGTGGAGCCGCCGGATTTTCCAGAATAAATTATAAATAAAAAACCACAGCAGCAATCTCAACAGCAACTTCCACTATTTATAGACGACTTGAACACGAACCAGCCCCACCACACAGCAATATACCGTTAACTTTCCATAATTCTTTACTCTTGCAAACTTTTCCTCTTCTCAATCCCGCATCGCTTTTACTCCACACACCATGATCGAAGCTCTGCCGCCGCCACTGCAGTTCAACGTCGGGAGTTTCTTATCCCTAAAAGACGTCAAGGCGCTATGCTGCACTTCCAAGTCCTGCCCGAAGCAGCGAGAGGTGAATATCAAAATTGATCAACCAGATTCCGATTTTGATCGGCATCCTAGCAACGGTTACGCCGCCTACGTCTGGCAGAGTTTCGACTTCCCGCCGAGCCGAAGCCGTCACTTGCTCCACCACTGCTCGATCGACTGCAAGTGGAAGGACCAGGGTTGGGGCAATCGGAAGGGCATGTTGTCTGTGGTAAAGAATGGAGGGAATGCCCCCGGTGATTATCTCCCCTCCGGCGAAGACGTCGTCGCCGAGAAGCAACCCGCGCCTCACAAAGAGGAGCTTCTCCACCTCGACTTCAATCTCGACCCTGCTGCGGAGTATCACATGTGGGTCCGTATTGGTGGAGGTGGAGGGCATCAGCTTTTCTTCAGATCTACCACTGTGACGGCATACGAATTCATAATCTAATCATTATTCACCATAAAAAGGTCTCCATTTTCATACGCTAAAAAATCGTCTTTCCCTTTTCTTTTCATTATCACCCCCCCCCCCACACCCCCAAAAAGCCCAATCGGCCATTCGCCCTCCCCTCATCATGCCGGAGTGTTGATCGTCCTCTTGCGAACGCTTCTCCTCGGAGTTGGTCCCGCAACCTTTGCCGACGCCGGAGGCGGAGAAAATCCGAGCGCTGAATGGAATCGGTTAGCACTTATTCGCATTCTTAACCCGACCCAACACAACCCAATTCTCACCTTCCATTTTCTTCCTCGATGGGGTGGCGGTGCGTCCAGTCCTCGAAATAGTCCTGATGTAGGCTGGCGTATCGTTCCTCGCCTGTGACTTCTGCGATTTCTTTCCTTTCGAGGGCGTTCGAGTCTGCCGCTTGTTGTTGTTGGTGGTTGGTTTTGGCGGCTGCAAGAGCACAACTGAAAGTGTCAAAAAACCGCACCAAAAAACAACTGTTCAAAAAAATTATTAACCCCCCCCCCCCACCCTCACTCACCTTGCTCCTCGCCCGCCCCCTTTTGACGACCCCGCTGCCGCCAACCGTCGCACCCGGCGCGCTGACAAACCATGGGATGATCATGCTGGTCGTCTGCATGTAGACGTCGTAACCTTTCCTCTTCTGGACGCTGAAGTACTCCGCGGGCACCGCGCCGGTCCACTCGCTGAGGCAATAGTAGAGGCTCAGGGAGATGAATAGAAGCATGTAGCTGTCACGGGTCAACGGTTGATTCAGTGCAAGTGAGAAATTTGCTACGACCTGAGTCCTTTTCCCTCCTACTCTATGCTCACCTCAAACCAACCTTGCCCACGTCCCCACTGATGCCGTAGCCCCATTCCCCTCCGAACCTGAGCATGGGGTGAACGGCTGCGATCGCGAGGCCGTTCCACGCGACCCATTCCCCGAAGTAGTTGGGATGCCTCGAGTACTTCCACAGGCCCACGTTACAGAACGCCGCCGTCCGTTTTTCCTTCGGGGTCGCACTCCAAGCAAGCTTGTGTCCGTCGGCGACGCTCTCGAGCGTCCATCCCAAGATCCATGTCGCGTAGCCCGCGATCTCAACCGGGCTGAGATCTGTGCATCGAATGAGAATGTGGCCGCTGTCCCCTCAAACACCCTCCCGCCCCAACCCCCTTGCTTACCTGAGGTTGTATCAATGGCACACAAGAAGCAGGGCAAGAATAAGATGCTCGAATTCGCCATGCACTGCATCAAAATCTGTGGCGATAGTATTAGCGCGCTTGCAATGACGTTGGTAGAGTACCGATGACAAATTCTGTACAGAAGTACCGGTTGACACCTTCCGTAGAGTATCGGTGACATTCCCAGCTCGTCGCTTCGCTCCTCGCTGTTGACGTACCTCCTTCTGCATTACAAGCATGTTCCAGGAGCCACCGTTCTGCTCCACCCTGATGGTTGCGATAGTGGAAGTAGTGGTCAGAAGCGCACGAAACAAGCAGAGCAAGCAGAAAAAGGAACCCGAAACACGCAGCAGCGCAGTAGTCCCCCCCCATATCTCCACTCACCTGATCTTCTGGAACTGGTACCTGGGCAAGTCCGCAACTCTCCAGTTCCAAGTCCCAGTGGCAATCATCACGAGCGCTCCAAAGCCCATCCTGGCGCCATGAAGCAAGTAGGCACCGCCTGTGAGACGCGTCACCGTGTAAGAACGACGGTAATTGTCAAAAAATGGATTGCAAGTTCAAACAGCGTCGCCCCCGACTCCCCCCAAACCACAAAACACACTCACAAATCAGCTTTCTCCTGAGCGTATCGTACTCGTCGTCGACGCCAGTCCACCACCAAACAAACAAACCGATCCACGCCAACCCGCACGGCCAGGCGAAGTCGACCCAGTACATGACATTGGTAAAAAAGGAAGGGATGCAGGCGGAGAAGATGAACCAGATCAACTGAACCGAACCATGCTGCAGTGCGAACGACTTCAGTATGGGCGGGGCCAGGAAGAGGACGAGACCATTGATAGGCCCACTCGCGTGCACGAGGTAATGCAGTTTTGAGTGCGCTGGGACTGACATCTCTCAGGGTTTTGGATTCTTCTTTCCCTTCCCGGGACATTCTGAAAGTGCGTGGACAAAGCCAGTTTTCTCGCCCTTTTGCAAAAGAAATAGCGAGCGAGACCATGGGAGGTCCCAAAGTGCTGCCAGCACCCTCTCCACACGAGTATAGCCAAGGCGGCCAGAATGAATCCTCCGTCAACGGCGACACCGCCAGCCAGTTCTCGTGTGATACAACTGAACTGCACCCTCTGGGGTCTGCCTCTGTTTACAGTGTCGCAGGAGGAGGTAAGTTCGGGTCGCTAGAGGTGAAAAAAGGTCCCATTGCCCATAAACCTAATATCCGGCATATTCTCGGGTGGCGTTAGCTCTGCAAGAACCCACCCTACCTGCTTTCCCCACAAGGTCCTTTGTGTACGAGGTGTGCGGCCAGACCTGCTGCTGAAAACCAAAACAATTCTAACCCTTCTGCCCGCGAAGAAATCGCCGACGTCGAAACCAACAGCAAAGACGAAAATGAATCAAGCAACATTACGGAGCGTGGAAGAAGAAATAGTACCATTGAGATGCTTGAGAGCGCAACAGCGATCGAGACCTTGCTCAACGTAGTGGGCAAGGGTAAAATCCGCAAGAATGATCAAGTCAGGATCCTTGTCTCCTCCTTCGAGCCCAGAATAATAGATAGCAAAGACACTGTAGGTGCCCACTTCCTCGGCCCCCAGGCCGCCGTCGTAATGTGGGGTCTCCTAAAAGGCCCAAGCGCGCTAGCCGCCAACATCCTCTTCCTAATTTGTTGCATAATAGTATGCGGCTGCCACTGGCTCCCCAACTCCTACTCCTACCTAACAATCCTCTCCCTCCTCTACCTCCTCCCCAACATCTCCTCCATGAACACATACATCTCGAAACGCGTCCTGAAATCCTTCGACTTCTGGCTCTACTCAGGCTACCTTACAGCGACGATAGCGACGATAATAACGATGCTGAGGGACGCAAGGATCGTAGCGTTCAGCGTAGGGTGGATTCTAGGGATTTACCTACTCTTCTGCGACGCGCTACCGGACAAGGTGAGGACTAAGGGGAGGGGGGGGGAGGGGAGGGGGGGGGGTAACGAAAGAAGAACAAATGGATAAACACACCCCAGCTTGTAAGCCCTACAATTTTGTTGCTGATTGTTCAGTAGCGTCGTTCAAACGTTATCCTCTAAAGCGCTCGTCATTTTAAATATACCACTCGTTCATTCACCCCTTATATGTATTCCAACCCCCTTTCAACGTTTATATTCCCCAGGTCCGCATCCGAACATTACGTTTCGGCGTCCCTCTCTTCGCCATCGCAATGCTCTCCTCCTGCGTCGGTTTATACTTCGATTTATTCAGGGAATTAGTAGAATGGCACCTAACCTTCGGAAAGACAAAATACTCCTCCACGATAATAGCTATGAACTGCGGCGGTAATTTCCTGCTGTTTAATTCTAAAGCTATCTTTCACGCTATACGCAACCCGCACCGTTTTAGTTTGATTGGAGCTAAGCTGAAATCTATTAAAGGGAACGCGAGGCATGTGGGGGCTTTTAAGCATTTTGATAATCTTCTGGGGAAGGGGGTGGGGAGTCCAGAGAAAGGGAAGAGGAAACTTTACGATGATAATATAAGCGGTAAGGATATTTATAGCGAGGGTTAGTTAGTTAGTTTGTAGTGGTGTCGAGAACGTCAAAGGGAATATTTGAAAAGAGTGAAGGTTATACATAATTAAAAGGTCTATGTAATTAAATATATAACAAATAATGCAAAAGGCGTCGGGTTAAACTCTATATATTTTTAAATAATTACAACGCTGTTGGATCAGGCTGCGGTCACGAGGTATTGTTGATCGGAGTATTTAGGGATGATACTTGCTCTCTTTGCACAGATTGTTAACGCTGAGTGGTGGAGGATGCTGGCGTTCAGGAAAGAACGAAAGAAGGTTGCAGAGAGGTAAACCCCATCTGTCGACGCTTTGTGATTGGAATGAAAAAAGGTGTAAAGAAAAAAGTATTTTAATATTTTTTCAGAAACATTAAAAAAAGGTTAAGCGTTTCATTATTCGTGTTCAGTCGGGAATCAACTTAAAAAGGGGGTTCCGTTGTTACAGGACGTTCACTTGGACTCTGCCTCGATCTTGTCCTTGAGCTGTTGATGAGATTTGAGGAGTTAGGGTTAACGTGTCTGTCGGTTTCGACCCCGTGTGGGGGAGAGCATGGGAGGGTGAACGCGACGAAAGAAACGACACAGACACAGTAACAGACGTTTTCACGGAGCTAATCCCGATATCAAATGAGCCTGGACACCGTCCTGGACACCTGTTCTCGAACACGTTCTCGAACACATACGTTTTGTTTTTTCAATTGAGTTTTTCAACGTTCCCCCCCCCCCCCTCCAACCCCGTCTTCTCCAATCTGTTTCTGTGTTTGTTCGTTCCTTCCTCTCCTCCTTTACCCTTTTAGTTCCACTTACTCACCTCCTTAACCTTGTCGTCCATCCTCTTCTTAGCGTCATCCTCAATCTTCTTCAACTCGGCCTCATAATCAGTCGCAGGAGTCGAGGAGAGGGAAGTCGAACTCTTCACACCGAATGTAACGCTGGAGAGGGAGAGAGGGTGAGATAAGGTGAAACGCACGCGTGGTGGGGTTGGGGGAAGGGGGAGGGATTATTATATGGAATTAAGAGTTCTTGTCAATGTATGAGAGCACTTACGGGACGAAGGCGTTTGTCGAAACGACTAGTAGAGAAGCGAAGAGGAGTTTGAGCTGCATTGTGAAATTTTATATTTTTGATTCTTTGCAGGGATTTGTTCAGATGTTTTGCCTTTTCCATTGTTTTATTAATTGTGGCCTTTTTACGATATGTTGAGATTGTAAGTTAATCTGCTTCGTTAATTCTCAACGTTAAAGTATCCTTATATGTCCATTAAAGCAAGTATGACGTTTGTAAATGGCTTAAATGTTGTAATAATATCCCTCCATGGCGGAGTGGCGGAGGCTCCGACCAGCGCTACGAACCCTTCTCCAGCAGCATTTCGTGGTCTTGCCCTCCGCATGGTTGTTTGAGAGTTTCTCAGGCCTTACGCCCTCCAGACAAGCGCCGACCTTCTTGACTATCTTCAACGGTCATCAAAAACAACAACACATCTAACCTCCTCCCCCCCCAACACTCCTTTACGTTATATATTAAAGAAAAAAGAAAAAAGAAGCCGAAGCCCTCGCTAAAAAAACCGAAGAAGAATCAGGAACCGCCACCCCCTCCACGACCGACACGGACTCCAATGACGGTTCCTCCCCCATGCAAACAGACGACTCTAAGAAGGTTAGCCTTTTAGGTGGGATCGGGGGGAAGAAGGTCGGAGGGGGGGAGAAGAAGAAGAAGAGGACGCCGGGGGAGATTAGGATACAGAAAGGTGAGGACATTTTAAGCACTGAATAAGGCCATGGGATAGATAGGAGAGGTTCAGAAGAAGGCAGTTTGTACTACGACCTGCTGGGCTTAAAGTATATTATACATCCAACGTATCCTCCCCCTTCTAACCCCCCTCCACCCCCCTAGACATCGCCGAGCTCGACGGCGGTTCCGTCGCAACCATAACCTTCCCCTCCGCGAACACCCTCACAACCTTCTGCGTCTCCGTAACCCCAGACTCGGGGTACTGGTCAGGCTGCACTTACAGTTTCACCTTCACCATCCCAGCATTATACCCTCACGAACCACCTAAAGTCCATTGCGACACACAATTGTACCACCCCAATGTAAACACTGAAGGTAACGTCTGCCTGAACATCCTCCGAGAAGACTGGAAACCAGTCTTAGACATCAACGCTGTTATATACGGACTTATTTATCTTTTTTATGACCCTAATCCTGCCGATCCTTTGAATCATGAAGCGGCTAAATTACTTAGAGAGAATAAGGGGGAGTTTGAGAGGAATGTTAAGAGGAGTTTAAGGGGGGGATATGTCGATGGAGTGCAGTATCAGGCTTTGAAGTGAAAAAACACCGGGGGGGGGAGGGAGAACAATGAGAACATGAACGTCCCGAGTAGGAGGAGAGGGGGAAAAAGAAGAAATGAAAAGGGGGATATTTGTGCGAAAGAAAAATAACACTATTGTTTCGCTTTGTTAACGATGGCATGACCCAGGTGTCCCCCCACACCTGCTATAATTTCGTGTAACCAACAACACTCAACATTTTACCCACACCACAGGCGCAGCCAAGGTCATTAGAGTAAGAAAAAAACGTCAACGGGAAAGTACTATGCGCTCAAGATGCAGCAGTTAGGGTTACAATTTTTTTTTATGTATTTTTCAGTGGTCTGCTCGCTTGTCCTTGTTCAGCTAGTCTGATGCATCTGGTACATGTACCTTGATGTATTTTTAGGTGGTCTAATCGCTTGGCCTTGTATTCGCATCCGACTCGATCGCAGGGGAACCAAGTAACGCCAATGTGATGAACGTCACGTTTGTGTTGTTTGAGGTGGCCTGGGGACTTTGACTTGTGGTCGCATGAAGGTTGATCACAATGGTGCCATTTTACGTCAACGTTGTGAGCAAACGCTTTGTGTTTTTTGAGGTCGTTTTTTTTCTTAGCCTTGTACGAGCATCCGACTTGATCGCAGGGGAACCAACGAACGTCAATATTGTGAACAAATTGTTTGTGTACTTGGAGGTTGACTGCTTGCTTTGTCTTGAAGTCGCAGCCTTCTTGATTGCAGCGGTGCCATTGAACGTCAATATCATGAACGAGCTGTTTGTGTAGTTTGACGCTGCTTGCTTGCTTCGCCTTGTAGTCACACCCGTCTTGGTCGCAGTGGTGCCATTGAACGTCAATATCATGAACGTGCCGTTTGTGTACTTTGAGGTCGCCTGCTTGTTTTGCCTTGTATTCGCAGCCATCTTGATCGCAATGATGCCATCGAACGTCAATGTCATGAATATTTCGTTTGTGTACTTTGAGGTCGCCTGCTTGTTTTGCCTTGTATTCGCAGCCATCTTGATCGCAATGATGCCATCGAACGTCAATGTCATGAATATTTCGTTTGTGTACTTTGAGGGTGCTTGCTTGCTTTGCCTTGTAGTCGCATCCGTCTTGATCACAGCGGTGCCATCGAACGCCAATATCATGAACATTTGCTTTATGTGTTTTGGGGGCGCTTGCTTGCTTTGCCTTGTACTCGCATCCGTCTTGATCGCAAAAAAAACCAGACCACCTCGATCCCATGCTTCGCGGCCTTATGGTTCTTCATATCAGTCGTATCTCTAGTCTTATATCGACACCCCGCTATCCCGCATGTCCTGATAATGTTGTTGCCCCATTCAACCAAACCCTTAGCAGCACCTCCAGACTGCAAAAAACACTGCTGGTCAGGGGCGGACTGGCTTGAGCTTGCAGAGTTATTACCACTCATAAATCAAGCAACCTCGTCAATTGCACCGTTTCTGCGCAAATTCAAACTATCTAAAACACAGGGAAAGAATTCTTCTCCTTTTGGAGGCCAGCCTGCTCCAAAACTGCTGGGTGAGGGTTCGCAAGCTCTTGAAGGGGGCAATCTGAAAGATTCACCTCTTATTTAGTTATAGATTGAATATTTTTCGAGGCTGTTCAAAGAACAGGCCCTAGATATATATATATATATATATATATCCGCTTCTCCCGAACACCCCTCAACTTCCCCTAAAATGTCCTCACCGGCTTTTTCAACCGCTCCGCTGGACTTATCTGATCCGGCGGGACCCTCCCCCATTCCCTCAGGCGTTCTTCAAGGGGAGATTGTTGGCGAAGGATCTGTTCATGATGCACGAGCCCCTTCAGATGTTCCGTGCGTTAAAGAGACTGAGACTCCAGCTGTTTTGGACAATCCTCTCACGGATGACCCAGGGCAGCCTGAGCCCGAGGAGACCAAGGAAGACAGCAACAACGATGGAGGCACTCCCACCACCGCTTCTCCGGATGGCCCAGGGCAGCCCGAGCCCGAGGAGACCAAGGAAGACAGCAACAACTATCGAGGCACTCCCACCACGACTTCTCCAGCTCCATCTTACGTCATCGAGTGTGCGACTGTGTACTCCATCCTGATGGCGTGCATAACGAGCGGTTTAACTGCTCTGTACGCTTACTATGCTCGCACTGGGGACGAGAAAGTTTGGAAGTTCTGGACTGCAATCATTCTACCCATATCTACGACAGCAATGACTATCTCCTTTTTTTTCAAGCCGAGACGAGAAGATCGGGCATACAAAGCTTTCCTCGTACTTCAGTACGTACTGTTTTCGTTCGTTTCAGAATTCCTCTGCCTGGTCGGCGATGACTTTGCCAAGGGTACATCGATAAGGGCGGGAGTACGATCACTTCTCTGGCTGGCCCTCCTCAAACTCGGGATGAAGTCCCGGTCCCACATAGCAAAGCTATCCGATGCAGATCTCTCCAAGTTCCTCACCAACGATGTTATCAAGGGTGGCATGCTCGTGGGTTTGGCCCAGCTCACTTTCCTAATGTTTGCGAGCATCCAGTGCGATGGGAATGCGGATGACTGGACAAAGTGCAAGAGAACGTTTATAAGCCAAGCAGGATTGAGTGCCATGGTCACGCTGTTCACTATCATCAAGCTCGCCAGCGGTATTGTGCCAAAACAGATCCTCGACAAGCACGTAATTTCTCCGAAAAAGGTCTTGGCTATGGATTTGAACGCCGAGGAAGCTGTGCAGGCCTTCGGGCTCTTGTTTGCCGCTGGGTGCGCGCTTTACCCTCTGGGTAATTACGGAGCCGAGGGAGATTTCGACGACGATGCTGAGAAATACGCCGCATTCATAGTGCCAAGTATGGGCGCCGGCAGTCTTCTATTGACAGCAGTCTGTGGATTTGTCATAATGAGGAGAGAAATGAGAAGTGAAGGGACGTCGTCGCGGAGACAGTTGAATCGAAGCCAGTCTTTTTCGGAGGACAGAACGTTGGTGGAAGCATCCTCTTTCTGGTTTTACCTCGGAGTTTTGGCGACAATATTTTTTTTTGCTGTTAATGTTGCTGTTGTGGTGACGATGGATAAGTCTTATACCACGCTGTCCATAGCCTCGCTGCCGATGGTGTTATTAGCAACATTCGGCTCACTATTCTGTCAGCCAAGGAGGAGGAGCCCGAAAGATATGTGGAAGTTGCGCCTACATCTCATGAGCTTTGCTTTTGTAGGCGAGGGAGCGTGGGCAATTCAGAGTATTCGGGAAAATAATACGATGTGGATTTTCGCCCATCTTGTATTAATCGCGGTTCTCATGCTCTTATTTCATTATGGGTTTAAGCTCCGAGCAGCCGTAGGTCGACTACCAGACAAAGATCTACAGACGTTCTTGGTCAACACGCTCTTCAAGGGCGGGTTGCAGACTCTGTTTTCCATCCTCTTCCTTTTTTTCAGGACGACGAAGTGCATGTTCGAGGAAGGGAGCGCGGAGGAATGTTTCAACACCTCATTTTGCTCGACGTGGATCTCACTCTACCTCCTAGCTTGGTGGCTAACGAAGCTAGTCCAGGGAAGCGTTAAGAGCGAGTGGAGGAAAGACTTGAACTTGTCGATGGAGAAGATCGCGAGGATGAAGGATATCTCACTTCGACGTGGGTTGGCAGGGTTTTTGACCCTGGTGACCGGCGTCTGCGGAATCTTCCTCTTCTCCATGATGAGTGCCGATGAGATGGACAAGACGACCATATATGCCGTTGGTTTTATTGGATTTGGAGCAAGTCTCGGGATTGCAATTTCAGAGGTTTATACTAGCTTGAAAGCGCAGAGGAGAAGGTTCGGGCGAGAACAGGACGGAGAATATCACGCTGACTTGGCAGAGACTATGAGGAGGAACAGGGGGCGACCACTAACGGAAGACCAAGCCGCGGTTTTCGCACGGTGCGAAGAATTAGAAGACGCGCTCGATGAAGACTTCATGACAAACTCTGGCTGGAGGAGGCTAAAGTGGCGGAAGCAGTGCAAGGACCTTACGACTTGGAGCAAGTACGCTCCTATGAAGAAGAGTGAGAATACTATCGCGGCAGGAAAAGCTATTGGAATTGTGGATAGCTCTGCGGAGGAGGTTGCGTCTTGGGTGATGCATGCTTGTGGCAACGAGAAGATGCGCAGTAGTAGGGAGGAAGGAAATCCAGCAAGGCTCATACTGACAGAGAAAGATGGTTACCCTCTAAAGGACAACGAGATCAAATTAGCGACGGTGAAACGAAGTTATTTCTTCCTAAACGACAGGGAATTCGTGGTCCGCATGATCTGGAGGTCGGACGAGGGAAAGGTGTCAATCGCCGTAGAGTCCATTGACGACAACGTTGATGATGCATATGGGCGCAAGCTTAGGAAGACCAGAGGTTTTACGAGAGGACTTTTGGAATTCGAGGACCTTTCACAGAGAGAGGGAGATGGAGATGGAGAGGAAGAGGGAGAGGGAGAGGGAGAGGGAGAGGGAGAGGGAGAGGGGGAGAACCAGCAGCAGTGCAAAGTTACACTGGTGCAGAGCCTTGACGCAGGGGGTAGCATCCCCCCATGAGTGACGAACAGGATGATGCCTTTAGCACTGAGCTCCGTTCAAGAGGCCATCAATCATTTCCGGCTTGTCAGAAATAACCGCACTTTACGTGGGATGATGAACGGCCACCAAGAAGATTTCGAAGGCGGAGAGCAGACGACGGACGTAGAGGAGCCAATTGAGGAGTGCTCTTGGGTTTATGTATGCGTTAGCTTCCTTTTCACGTCGGCATACTCAGTGCTGTGCATTTGTTACGGAATGACGCTGGTGGAAAAGTACTTCTCAATGGGAAATCTAATATTACCCATCGTAGCGCTTTCATTTGTGATGGCAGTGGCATTTAAGCCCAAAAGAACGGATGCCAGCTACAAACGCTTCCTCTACTTTCACTTCTTCACATTTGCTGTTGCCGGCGAAGTTAGTAGTGCAGTTGGTAGTTTCCGAACGGACCAATCATTAATAGGATGGTCCGTCCTCTTTAGAGTCCCTCTTTGGTGTTTAGCCTTCCGGCTAGGATTGAAGCTCCGTGAATCGGCAGCGAAGCTTCCACCTCAGGAGCTGTCGGACTTCTTGTGCCAGACGGTCTTGGTAAGGGGCACAGCGGCCATGGGTACAATGCTCTTCTTCTCATTCGAGGCAATTTCGTGTTTCATCAGTCAAGACTCTTTTAGCAACGGGCAATGTAAAAATACTTCACATGCAGCGATGTTTCTATCCTTCTACCTCGCTTTATTAACCACATTGTCGATAGCTAGCAGGACAGTGCCGAAGAGCGTCCAAAGGGAAATGGCGTTCGGGCTCTCATTAATCGCCTCGTTGGAGGGTTTGAAGTGGTGGCAGCGGATACAAGGAAGACTCATAACAATCGTTGCGATAATTTCGCTCTATCTCCTGAGCTTTATAGGAGTTGAAGGAAACGAGAATAGCGTGGTGTGGATTACAGGGTCGATGGGACTACTCAGCATGATTTTCGCTTTTCTTATCAACGCAACCATGCTAGTCCGAACCAGAAACGCATACGAGCAAGAACGTAACACAACATCCATCGAGTTGCCAACCAACCAAAGATCAGCCCGGGGGTTTTCAGCCGGCGCCGTTGAGGAAAACTCTATCGTACTTGCACTCGTGTAACTAACGATATATATGAAACGAAAAACGTAATTACAACTCAAACGGGCCGCTTTTCATACAAAATGTACAAGGCGCTCCTCGAGCACATATCATTATATTATTATGTCTTCTCCTCCTCCAACCTCATGTCCCCGCCAATATAATGTTAAATAATTTATATAGTATATACCCTCATGCCTCTGCATTACAATTCCCCCTCATCCACCTCCCTAACAGCCCAACACCCTTCCCCCTCCCCCCTCCCCCCCTCCGCTATAAAATGCCTCCAAACAATCCTCTTATGTCCACCATAACAACCTCTATAATAAACCGACCCATTAACACCTCCCCCTAAACTCCAAACATCAGATAATAAAGTATACTGCTCTTCATAAAATGACTCAAGGATAGGATAGTCAATCGACGTCACATCGTAACGTGCTCTCGGGTCTGAAACGGAATGAGATATCGTTGAGAGGATTTCACCGCATTGGAAGGTTAGAGAATCACCGAGGTGGGAGCGGAGGGCTTGGAGGGTTGGGCCGGGGCAGTGGGAGGAGTAGAGGGTTGTTGTTGAGGTGGGAGAGGTTAGGAGGTGGGAGAGGTGGAGGGGGGTGAGGTTTATTAGGGCGAGGGAGGGGGGGGGAGGGAGGGAGGAGAGCTCTGATTAAGGGGAGAGAGAAAACGCGTGTTAATGCAAGGTCACGTTTCAAAAGGATCGAGGGATCGAGGGCACACACCTGGTCCTGATACACCGAAGACGCTTGAGGTGTTACACAAGTGTGAGCCTTTATCGCGGGCTAGTCGTTCCCTCTCCACTATGATCCTTACAACATCCCTGCACTCATCCTCCATTCCAGGTAAGTTCATTTCGCAGAATAACGCGATGGTAGCTTCTGAGGTGTCCCTGAGGATTTTGATTTTCGGCGTGTTCGAGACTGAGAAGGGGATTTCTACATCATGTAATATCTGAGAGGACACACACAGGAGGAGGGAAAGGTAGAGGAAGATTAGGAAAACCCTTTGGAACGTGAGAGAAAAAGGCATGCCCCAAGAGTTGAGGAGTTGATTGTTATCGGGAAAAAAATAATTTATTATCCCACGGAAAATTCCCCGAATAATGTTCAGCCGATTTTCCGCTTGGCTGCTTATTGCTTATTAGTAAATTTGCCACATCTCATCCTGCTACTGTTAGCACTGCTGCTATCCCCATACGCCCCCTCTCCCGTACAGTACCCCCCCTTAACCCCCTCTTACCCGTTTAAACTCCCCTCCACTCCCACTGCACTTCCCGTCTCTAAAATCATGCCAAAAAATGGCAATCCCAACTCGAAGATTAGGCCCGTGCTGCCCAGTTCACCAACGAAACTGCCACACTCCCCATCTTTTGCCCCCCCTTCCCCGTCGCACCCCCCCTCCCCTTCCAGCGCTCCATCCCCCCCCCCCCTTGATCCCCGCCCCTACATTCTCAAGAACCTCACCCGCGAATATCTAACCTCCTCAACAACCTTCTTCGGGATCCTCCTCTCCACACCTCTAGTCCTAGCTGGAGGCGTCTTCCTCGTCCCCGAGCTGTTCCTGGAAGGCATGGAGTGGGGGAAGGGGAGGGACGTTTTCGCCGTCGTCATGTATAGGGCGCTGGTCGAGGTGAGATGCCGATTTAAACCAACAACAACGCGAACCTCACCTGACACCTCTCCCCTCCCCCTCACCCCTTCTCTCACCCTCACGAAATAGTTCTTTATAACCTATCTGCAGAGCTCATACCACCAGTCATGGGTCCGATCGCATTTCATATACAACATGCATCGGCTGTCGATGGAATTTCTCCTCTTCTTCCTCTACCTCTTCTTTACCTTGACTTACGAGCCCTCCTCCTCCTCTTCGACGACCGAGGATTTCTTCTCCTCCCTCGCTTCCCTGCACCCCATATTGGTTTCCGCCCTAATAACCTTCCTCGCGAACAGCTTCGACGCGCTGGCGAAGGACTTCAACCAGATAACCGAGTCCATAATCTCAGCCGTGATCCACCTCTTCTTCCTCCCCTTCTGCCAGAGCCTTATCACGTACTTCTTCGTGGTCATCTTGACGCAGTACTTGAACATAACGGTGTCGACGATTAAGGCGGGGCTGGGGCCGTCGGGTCTGGAAAACGCCTGCGAGCACGACGCTGATCAGGAGGTCGAGCCGCAAATTATGGACAACAGCAGCGACGTCGAGTCGTTCTTGGTCATTAGCGTGTTCTACCCTATTCTCGGCTACGCGTTTCTATTTTTCTTATTGAGCCCCTTGGGGTCTAGTTTGTTGCTCGGTTGGGGCGCCTATTTGAAGGAAGGTGAGCTCTGCCCCCCCCCCTTAACCCACAAACCCCCTCTTCAAGTCTCACCCCCCCTCCCCCCTAGAATTCTCTTCGCAGCATGATCCGTACTCATTAACCGTCCGAGTCGCCCACGGAATCATCAACCTTCCCACTGGCGTCAACATGCTAAGGATCTTCAACCTGGGGAACATTTATATGTTTGGTCTGCAGGTTTTCTCCAAGGTCATCTTTCAGAGGTACGAGGGTGTTCGTACAAATCCGTTTTTCAGCTGCGGCGCAGCTCTAACTCTTGCATCTCTCCTCGGCTCGTCTCAGTGCAAGCAAACTGATCGTTTACAAGGCGGATTACAACATCCTCAAGAAACTGGCCAAGAGAGATGGCACCTTCGAAGGCTCCGAAGATCTGAATGTCGAGGACTACAACGGCATCAATGACATCACCAAGAGGATAAAGAAAATACAGGAAGCGTTTTTCGACGGCGTCACATATTCTTTCGACGACGAAGGAAATGCCAACAATGAAAAGGCGAAGCCAGATTTGAACGACAAGAAGGATGCTTACGGCCGCCATAAATTACCCGATTCAGCTATGCATTTGTTAGGTCTGTTCTACAAAAATAATCCTGGGGAAAATAAACCGTACAAATCCGTCTCCGTAAATGCGATAAGTGTAGATTTGTACTTCAAGTCCGGCGGAAAGAAAAGTGCAGAGCAGGTAGGTAGCAACAAGCTGAGAATTTGTGGAATACCGTCCGTGGAACTCGTCGTTTCGCTCCTCGTTGCCACTTTAGTAGTTCTAACTCGTCGCTTCGCAAACTCGCGCTTCGTCCTCTCGGCCAGGAGTTCAAAAGTGTTGCCCGCTTCACGGCCTTTGCAACTTTAGAAGGCATCAAGGCAGAAGAAGCGTACAGTATGATTTCCAGCTGGGAAACGTTGAACGTTGCCGATGCTGACATCAACAAGGAGAAAGACAACACGATCCTCTCTTTCGAAGGAGGTAACGCACAAGTTCAGTCTGTCATTCACATGCCAATTCCTATGCGGAATAGGATCTTAATTATGAACCAGGAAAACCTGGAGGTCCCCGATGGCAGCTACGTCGTTGATTTAACAGAATCGTCCATGGATGCAGAAGAGCTTACGCAACAGTTGTCAATGAGGAAATCACGACGCAAGCCTAGCGACGCGCACAAACACCTTCACCACACCCCAAGGGTGAAGAGAGTACGCTTGATTCGAGGGGGCTACGTGATCAAACCGACGAACGGGGGCTGCAGGGTCATGCAGACGATGGAGATTGATTTCAAGGGCGTTGGAAATTTGTCGAGGAGGTTCTTCACCATCATACTCCCGTCCCTTGAAACTCTGTCAATAATGAAGTCTCGCTTCTCCAGAACATTGAAAGTCCCGACGGCTGTGATGTCGTGGGCTTCTCGAATGGGGAATACCGAAACCTGGGATACGATCGTGGATGTTTGCGTCTGGTATTTGAAGGACAAAGATTTACTCGCGAGAATGGAGAAAGCCAAGAAGGAATCGAACGATTCTTTCCTCGGTGATGGTGCGTATGGTGCTACCACGACTGCCAGGACCAAGAACACTAGCAGGTGAGTCTCTGCTCTTATCATCTAATCAATTCCAAGTCCAAGTCCAAGTCCAACCTAACTCACCACCTTCACCTCCGCCTCCGCCTCCGCCTCCCCTTATCGCAGGAAAGAAGCTGACATGGTAGCGGCCATGAAAAAATTCAAATCCGACATGCAAAATATCGATGACCAAGTCTTCAAACAAATCGAGATCGAAGACCCCATTTACAAGGGAGACAAATGTGTAGGTGAGAGTGTGCGAGGAGCGAAGCGACGAGTTGAAGAGGCAGGTGTACTGGATATTGACGTGCATGGTCGATACTTCCGTGCGTAACGTCGCTGCTGCCAAATAATTCGCCGTTATTAACAACACGAACGACCCTTCTATTGCGACTCGCCTCGCTCGTCACAGCTGATCTGCTACACGGGGATCTTGTCTGCACCCTCGACATCGACGCGGATGCTGCAGACTTGGCATCTCGGTTTGCCTACGCGAAAAATTCCAACCGTCGTCTGCATTCCTACGGAAAACAGGGCGATACGTACTGGGAAGAGAAGAGGCATAGCCTGAACGACGACAAGAGCACGGCTGATGTTTTGGTGACTTATCACTACAATCAAGTCGTGAGTGGCTTTGGAAGCAGCGGTTTTATCATCAGGAGAGACTCGCTCACTGATTTGCCGGAGGCCGACTCCAAGAGCTGGTTCGTTGCTAAAGAAAAAAGCGAAGAAGAGCAAGAAAGAGAAGGGCGTCTTTCAAATGTCAAAAGGACACCTACCTCATTGGGTCGCAACATAAGGCGCAGCCTAACCAGCTCCATTGGCACCACTAGATTGCACAAGGAAAATGTTAAAATAAAACAGACAATGATCATTTTCCCGAGCAGCGAGATACAAAACCAGAAGAAGTCGACAATTTTCTATACGTGCTCCCTAGCGCTCTCTGAAGACAGCACGTTGCTACCCATGCCCCCCAAAAAGATATCAAGCCTACACGAAAAGTTAAGCGTCAACAATATTTTTGGCGAACTTCGAGATATACAGAAATTCTACTTACTGGAACGGCACACATCTGCCACAAGAGACGTATTCAAGGCGAGAAATAATGTATCAAAGGGTAGTTGGAAGAGCGGAATCGATCCCTACGACGAGCAGGATGCCCAAGAGGTGAGTGGCGGCGACAAATACCAACCGCCCTTTCGTCTTATTAATCACACGCCTCTTCGTAGACAATGAGATGCCTGGAGCAGTACGATTACACGAGGCTCAATCTCAAGAATTCAAGGTGGATAAAGGTTGAAGAGAGTAGAACCATTAAGCTTTGGCGACAAACGAAGAAGCAATACCTGGAAGATCAATCCACTTCATCAAGTGCTCCTAGTTCAGCAGCAAACAATTCGCTGACGATGTCTTCAAAGAGCCTCATGGGACTCTTCGGTAAAGGTCTCACTACCAAGAGGGGAAAGAAAAATGTTGGTATAAAGGAGTGGGCCGAAGAGCTAAAGAATTATGGTCGTGATCATTCAGGTCAGTCAGGTCGTGATCAGTCAGGTCGTGATCAGGGTACACCGAACAACCGCGTAAATAACGCTCCTGATATTGAGGCACCGAGCCCGAGCAAGGAGGGCGCGGACACTAGGCCAGCTGACTTGGCAGCAAATCTAGGGAGACGAAAAATAAAAATCGACGCGAAAAGCCTTCCCACCATGAGGGGCCGCAAGGCGTCAGTCTTGGAATTAGGCGGCGAACCTTCGGTCGATATTTCAGCGACGCACCTCAACTCGTGGGCTGAGTCAGCTCGTCGGAAGGAGAAGAACCTCAAGAAAACGGAAGTTCACATGGGTTACGCGGAGTGCGCGATCTACTGCAGACCGAGGTAAGTAGTAATCCTCCCATGCATAAATCATCTACCCTGCCCAACCTAACAAATGCACGTCAATCTAGCCTGATCAAGAAACATCTCGCTGCCGTTTTCGACAAAGACTACGACGGGCAGATGCTCAAGGATATTGATTTAGAGGTCGTTGAGTACATCAGTGACCACTCGAGCCTACTTTATCTCAAGCATAATGCAGCGTGGCCCATCGCGAGTCGTGACTTTTTGCTCTTGGTGACCGCCAAGAATATCACCGAGAGCACCGGAAACAAGGACTTCGAAGTTTTCGTGATGAGCATCTCCTCGGTCAGTGAAAGTGACATCGTTCCCGCAGGTTACGATCCCAGGGAGGGCGTCGTCCGCGGTTCAATGCAGGGCACAATCATCATACGAGAGAAGATAAGCAGCACGTCTAATAAACCACAGCGCGTTTCCGCAAGGGACCTTTTGGGGAATGGGGGCAGCCCTACGCAGGGAACTCGTAATTTTGGAACGGACGAGGGGGGCACATGGCACACGGGTGCTACTTCGAAAAAAGAATCCGAGAGAAGGCGCTCTCTCTTGGCTATTATGAATAGGAATTTTCTTGACACCCAGTTGGAAACGCTTGGTCCCTCAAATTTAGGAGGAGGAACTGGTTTGAAATCAATGTTGTCAGGCCTCAGGAAAGAAAATTTAAAGAAGGTTGCAAGAGATAGGAGCAAATCGCGAGGCTCAGGAGGAGAAAAATCATCGCGACGATCAGGAGGAGGAAGGTCATCGCCACGTTCAGGAACTAGATCAAATTCACCTAAATCGAAATCGAGGGAGAAGACTTCGCCTCAATCGAAATCGAGATCGAAATCGAGAGATCGTTCTTTTGTACCTTGGTCCCGCGCTAAGGGTTCGTCAGAATCAGATTCAGAAACGAACACAGCACAGCATTCCCTTGAAGACGACCAGGAGGATGAAGATGTAGAGGAAGAAGAGGAAGCAGAGGCAGAGAAGGCCCAGATTACGGTCCTTCTAGCTGTCAATCCCAAAGGTTTCGTTCCTTCAATTTACGTCGCGAACGAGACGAAAAATATCCTCAGGGGAATCATATCCATTAAGAAGGAACTTGAGATAACGACACTCACCGCAAAGCGCCGCACATACAAGGAAAGGTGAGAAGTAATTTCCGGCTTCCAACAGCGGATAAAAAGAACTGGAATGCGTCTGTCTAATCCGAACGAACCACAATCACAATTGCACAATCACTATCAAATTCGCTGCCAACAGAATCGAGGCAATGAACCAGCGCCTCGCTTTCAAGTGGAACCAGGAGAACCTAATCGAGAAGTGCTGCAACATAATGGCGGCGCTTGTCTATGTGCTAGAAGAGAAGGTGGCGTACGAGGACGGGGTTCTACTGAACAACCCACAATGCGAATTGCACGAGCGCCTAGCGATCGCTGTTGGGATGCTTTTCTTCGCGGAGTTCTTCGCGGACATGTTCTTGGCCCGCTTCGCCAACCTTTATTGCGGCGTCGACATGACGCTGGATTTGGTGGATATGAGGTCTGTGGGATCGCTCAAGAATTTGACCTTCAGTCTGATATTCGTAAGCCTCACGTACGTGGCAGCAAGCGTACTGTCAACTGATACATAGGACTCTTTCGTAGTAGGAAAATTAAACGTAAAGAAGCGTGCGTCTGCAAGGAGACGTACGCTCGTAGTAGGAAAATTAATCGTAAAGAAGCGTGCGTCTGCAAGGAGACGTACGCTTCATGGTGTCAAAACCATTACTAAGAATCGTTCAACGATTCTTAAAATAGGAAAAACGAATACCTGGTAAGCTATTTTTATATAGTAACCTAGGTGTCTATTTTGTGGTTGTCGCCATCAATATTATTGCCGATTTCTTTATCATTCTCCCCACGCTGTCCTCAGCAAGAAGAGAAGGGGAGCTTGCTTTTCCTGTCCGTTCTTCTCTACTAGCACCGATGTAAGAAACGCGGCATTCGATGGGGCTGACTGGGAAAGGCAGCGTTGTCCTCGTTGTTACCGTAGTTCCACTACGAATGCCTGGTGCCCGCTCTCGCTATCATCGAAGATCTCCATCACCGTGTCAAAAAACACAGCGCAGCCTTCGCCGCGACATGGCCCTTCCACACGAATGTCTTGCCCTCTGGGTTGACTTCGCCGCAGCCTCCCCGCAACGCATCATTTAGAGCATCGAGGTTGTTGCCGAACCAGTTGGCCAGTTTCAGCACCCGCGATATCTCTGCATAGAATGTTTCCTTGGAGTTGATGCCCTGTTCGAGCACTAAAGTATTTTCCATCGCGCCGTGAGCAAGCAGAGTGTTCTATGGTCAGGCCCGCGAATTTGACGTCGTTCTGGACCAACTGAAGCACACCTGTTAGGGTTACCGCGAACGTCCACCTCCCCAGCTCTCTCCCCACCCGAAGATCCTGGAGCTTCTGAACTCCTTCTGAACTCCTTCTTTTCCTCTTTCGACCCCGATAAACCTAGAAACAATTGATACGCAGGACCTCCTCTCTGATAACGAGTTCCCGAACGATTTGTAGCAGAACGTGTGAACGCCTGGTTTGTGGTCAAGATTTTTGTCTTCCAGGGATTAGCCACTTTTATAATTTTTCAAAACTCTACCTCAATATCACAGGTGACTGACGATGCCTGGCGTATTTTTTTTGTCTCAGCGGCCCAACCTGCGAATGATATCCTGCTGTTTCATGACCGTCGGTGTCGTTTCCCCCGTGACCTTCGGCAATCCCCCAAAATTGTTGCTTTCTGCCTGTTTTGCCTGCTAACTCGACCTACTGCTCTCCCCTTGACCCTTGCGCTGCCCTCCCCCAGTACAAGCCCACAGCACGCCACAGTCGTACCAAATTTACCTGTCTCCATCCTAAAAAAAACGTCCCCGAACGCACAATAATAACAAACCAACCCCCCTTAATCCATCATGGACATGCCCGAAATCACCTTCGACGACAACAACAATGTTCGAGTCCTTTCCACCTCCAACATGAAGCACACCGAGGAGCTCGAGATGGAATCCAAGCTCTTCGTTCAGCAGATCGGGGATTTCAAGACCAAGGTGACCGACCTCGTTGCCACGCTTAGCAAGCAGGGGGAGAGGATTGAGAAGGAGAAATTGAGGGCGATAGGGCAGAGGAACAAGGTCGACGGGGAGGTGGAAGACATGCAGAGACAGCAGATTGCCCTGCAAGGCGCAGTCGCCGAGAAGAGGGCCGAATTAGAGAGGTTCCAGCTGCAGCACCAGAGCCTTGAGAAGGTTGAGGCAGAACAGGTCGCTATGATCGAGAAGCTTCAGAATCAGTAGATGATGGGTGGACAGACAGTTCACAAATAATTGATCAAAAGTGTTATAAATAGAAACCGCTTTTTATTTTACACTAGCACGCACTACCACAGGTTCTCGCCCCCGAAGCCCTGCCTCGGCCCTGCGGATCCTGACTTTAACAAACCTTTGTACCGACCTGAAGCGGGACCTGGAGGTAGAGGCTGCACCGACGATGATCCTACCGACTTGCCGGGCTTGAGGAAGGAGCTCCGGGCACCCTTCTGCGGAGTGCGGAAGATCTGCTTGCTTCCGAGCCCTGGGCCCATCTTCGGGGAAGAGCCAGAAGCCGGGGGAAGAGAAAGAGAAGTCCTGTCCTTTTCAAGGACGTACTGGGAACATTTCATGGGTGATTCGGTCGCGGTCGCCTTCGCCGGAGCTTGTTCCGGCTGCGTTGCTTGAAGCGGCGGCCGAGGGGGCGGAGCAGACGAAAGCGCGGGATCGGCCTCTGGGAGGGCTTTTATTTTGTCGGCAGCATTTGACTTCTGTTGCTGCGAGCGCCTTCGCCTCAGCGCCCCTGGTACGCCAGATCGCTTGCTACTTTTCGCCCCAGTTTCCACCACCATGCTCCAGCCTCCGGCTTTGCCCCCGCCAGCAGCACCCCCCCTCGCCCTCTGTCCTGCCATTGATCCCCTCCTCTCGGGCTGTTTCCACTGCTGAACATCGCCCGCCCACTTCCACATGGGGCAGTCGCCAGAATCAAGCCAACGCTCGGCAAACTGGTTCTCCTTTCCTGCGCCGCCACCGCCACCGTCTTCTATCTCCACACTTTGGTCGATATCTTCCCATTCTCCCCTCTTCCTTGTGATCTCATGTTTGATTTCGTTAACAACCCCGATCCAGTTCGGGCTCGCCAAAGTGACGCCGCGGCTGGGGTTGGTCGTGGGCACCGTTCCTCCGAGGCGCGAGAGAGGGTTGGAGCCGGCCATATCGAGCAGAGCAATTGCACATCCCTTTCGAAAAGCGATGGTGAAACGTTTGGTGTTAGTTTTAAACTTGCGACGCGAAATACTAACTCGCACTTCTTACCTCTCCGACATTGCAGAACATCTCGCGGTTGTACTTTGGCGTGGTCATCCTGCTGGGGTTACCAACATAGCGGTCGAACTTCATCTTCATTCCTTCGTAGCCATTTATTGGGCTCTCTCCGAACAAGTTTGCCATGGCGCTCCCCTCGGGAAAGTTAACTCCTGTGCAGCTTCCTACCTGGTTCGTTCCAAGGCCTTCGTTGTAATTGCACTCCAGGGTGTAGCAGTGGGTGCAGCCAGTGGCGTTGAAGATTCCGACTCGACCGGAACCCTCCTTCGTTAGGCCATTGTCCCGCTTGTCCTTCCCCGACATTCCCTTCCTTGAGAAGTCGCAGCCCTTGTACTCAAACCAAGGGCTGTTCAAACTTATGCATTTCACGTAAAGCTGGTTCGCGAGTTGTCTCTCGCAGCTACTCAAGTGATTCCCGTATATGAAGCAGCCGCGCTTGCTGGCGTGGGCGTGCAGATCGAGGTAGAGCTTGAGGTTCTGCTTCTGGCTCGTCAGGTAGGACTTGACAGCGTAGATGGAGGGGTGAGCCTCGAGGGTTGGTTCGTCGTAGAATCTGTTGAGATTGCAGCCCCTCGTGTCCGTCCTGTAGTGTCCCCTGGCGACGCCATCGGGATTGAGCATCGGGACCATCTTGAAAACGTACTGAGAACGGAGCTGCACGGCCCTGCAGTCGTCGGACAGGAGCAGGTTGAGAAATCCGTCCCAGACGAATTGAGCGGGTGTCTCGCCTGGATGGACGCGGGAGCTGACAAAGACGATTTTCTTGCGCTCGTAAGAAAACTTGTGCGCCCTAAAATTTTCAGCCCCCGACTCGGGGACAGTCCGAGGAGTGAAGTGCATCGGCTGGTCACGTTCCCTGTCCTCTCTGTCCGACAAGGAGGAGATCGTTATCATGTCAATTCGCCGCTTGTCCAGGCTCTGGGTAAGGAGTTCCCTGTGGAAGTAGATGTCCTTACTCTTCAGCTCCTCCGTCCTCGCCTCCAACTGCATCAGCTTCGTCTGACTTTCGACGTAACTCTGCGGGTAGCAAAACGCAAAATAGACCTTGAAACCGCAGCTCTCGTCACCCTCAGCCCTGGGCATTTGGCCGAGGAAATGGGAATCGAATTTGAACTTGAACCGGAGCTGCATCATGTTCTCGTCTGGGATCGGCTTGCCCGAGGCCGGGTTCGGCAACCTCTGCCAGTTGTTGAAGGCGCTTTCATCAGTAGCCGAAGTCGGCACAACCTTGTAGAAAGGCCTGCGAGTGGGGTTGAGGTGAGGTGAGCGAATGATCGATCGATTGATTGAGGAGTGGACAGCAATGTATCAATGTTGGAAAGACTGCGAGGGACGCACCTGTACTCCTGCTTGTACAGGCGCAGCTGCTTGTTCATGTTCATAATGGCGAACTTGACCACTTCGCCGGGCTTTGCCCCTTCGACCGAGAAATGAAACCAAGTAGTGTAGGGAGCCTCGTGGACGGTGTCCTGAGCGTCCCTCGTCTGGTAGCAGCAGAACTCATTTGCTTGTTGGTTAAACTTGACTGTTTTCAAATTTCCAGAGTCGAATTCGGACGAAAACTGTACAGGGGGTGGTAGAATAACGACAAGCGGCGGGCGTCAGTGAGAAATTTTCGCGTGCCCCCGAAGATTAGGTCAGCTTACCTTAAGATGGCATACGTCCTTGGTCGTCTGGAAAGGAGTGCACACATGCTTCGGGAGGGAGGCTGGTGTTGTGGCGCCAAAGGCAACAGAATCCTGCGACATGGCGGAATTCAGTGCCCTCTATTTCAAAACAGAGTTTGAAGCGCGTTTGCACAAGCGAGGGCGAAGGCAAGTCAGAGTTAAATGTGTTGGAGATCAACCACAACGGCTTATCCAAATTTAAAGTTCAAAGGTTCAGGTTACTGTGTCGTTTGACGACAAGCGAGAGCTGCTTCACGCGAAAAGTAAGGGAAGATCGGGGCAGGAATAAAGTTAATTTTTACTGTTGGAATTTGAATTGCCTCTTTTCAGATCGTGGCATGAAAACATTCATTCCGAGGAGAATGCATTGGAATGCAGGCAGAATGCCTGCCCTGCGGTAGAAAAGAAAACTGCGACAGACTGTGTTGAAGGCGTCTTTTGTTGAAAGTCGTCCCAAGCCCCAACACAATCAGCCCGACCCCGCCATCAACGACGTGCACTTATTCGCGGTTGTAATAGTCGAGGGTCTGAGGGTTTGTTTTTGGGCAGGCACCAGAGCGACCCCACTTTGTTCGGTCCCGGGCTTGAATAGGGGGTTTCCACCGGCGCAAACCGCCTCGCTTTGAATAATTTGGAAGAATAAAAAATGTCCAGGCAGTCTCCGGCGGTCGGCCCCCTGGAAGCGAGGCCTTTAGATAGGCATGCCCTTGAGGTGAGATCAAGGAGGCGTGCATGCAGATTCGGACGCATCAAATTAGTTGCTTTAATTATCAGCGCAACGTGCTTGGCACCGATCGATATTTTCGGAGTGTCGCACATTATCCCCCTTTTTTTGACGAAACTTTCAGTCTAACCCATCGGCCGTCATTGCGACTACGCACAGGGTCCCCTTCCAGAACCCATTCCAACAACGTTAGCATCTGTCACAAAGGAGTACCTGGAGCGCATCATGAAGGCCAGCAACGTTATAGACAAGGGCCTCCACATTGAGAGCGTCCAGTGCCGCCGAATAGGGGAGGGGAAAGGCTTCAACTCCCACTGCGGCATATTCAAGCTCAGCTACGAAGACCACTTGAAGGGGGTGGTCCATTCCACAGCAAGGAACCCTTTAAATATTGTGTGCAAGGTGATGCCTCCATATGAGGAGACGGTCTGCCCGGCGTTTCTGCTGGCACGCTTTTGGGGGGCCGAGATATGCATGATGAACTGCATGTCGTCTGACCCTGCCCCCGTCTGTAAATTTCCACACTGTTACTACGCCGCCATGAGGAAGGACAAGGAGAAGAAGCGCCACATTGGTATTATTTTGATGCAGGCAATAACCCACATCGAGCCGGGCAATCACATCGTCCCGTTGATCTACAGGCAGTGCCGGGCCGGTTTAATCAATTTGGCGAGGTGAGGGTTTTTTCAGCAGTTTTAGCAGTTTTGATAAACAAAGAACGCGGTCTTACGCACCACACGCACCACATACACCACACACACACACACACGCACACACACAGGTTTCACGCCAAATTCTGGTGCGGCGGCGACCCCAAGAATTTGGCGAGGAAGTATCCAGAGCTGAAGTCGATCAGAAGCGTCACCAGCAGGGAAACAGGGGTCACGACCAAGTACATGATAGAGACAGGGGGGTGGAAGGACGTTATCCTGATGCCTGAATACTCCCGAATTCACACTTTGGTGTCCATGTTCGCGAGAAAAGTTAAATCAATAGCGAATGAGCTGCGAATAGGGCCCTTCACTATATCTCACGGAGACACCAAGTCCGACAACTTCTTCTTCACCGACGCCAAGGAGGCACCGGACCCTCCGAACCCGCATACAAGCTATGCCCCAGAGGGCGAAGGAGACGACTGCATCACCTGCGACTTTCAGCTCTCCACTATTTGCAACCCCTGCAGGGACGTGGTGAGCTTCCTGATGCTGAACCTGAGCTCCGAGAACCGAAGGCTCTGGCTCCCGCAGCTGTGCGCTGTGTACAGGGAGGAGCTCTCTCGCAACGGGGTGACCGGCTACACCGAGAAGAAGATGATGTCAGACTTCCCCGCCTGGCTACTGTGGCCTCTACTGATGGACATCGCGTGCGCCAACCAGCTCAGGCTGTTCCTGGAGAAGTTCAAGAAGGAGACGGACCAGATCAAGAACGGAGACACCCAGGGACAGGACTACGAGGCCGAGAGGCGAAGGTACATCGTCAACCAGCACCACAGGGAGAGGCTCTTCTCGGCGCTCGAGGATTTTGAAGTCGAGGCCTTCGTGGCCAAGTTAGGCACGGACTTAAATTTGCCGTTCTTCGGGTGCTGCTGCCTGTGGGCACTGAAATAAAGAAAGCAAGGAAAGGGCGAGAACACTCTCTGAAGTAGTTGTCGCTAACAATAGCGAAAACCACTCGCGGAGTTGGGCTACTACCACTGCCACTACCACTGTTTGGGACGAAGAATATTATTTTATTAAGTTAAGGTTCACATCAATTTATTTTAAAATCCTACTTTTCTTTTTTTTTCCGCCCGTTTTTTCGCCCGTGGGAGACATCAAGGAAAGGATCGGAGAGAACGCCGAGCTCGGCATCGGAGGGAGCTGGCCCAAGAAGGGAGTCAAGAAGACAGACTTTGACGAGTTGGATTGAGGAGGATGACGAGGATGACGAGGAGGATATAAAAAAGGGGAGGAGGCTCGAAACTTTGACAAAATGAATGAACACAACTATTATTCTTAGTAAAGGAAATCGTCATTTTCTTCCATTACGCTTGACAAGTCCCAGTGGTAAGTGCTTGCCTCGAGGTCGAACGATGTCGCATCTTTGAACATTCGGGAGATATTCGTAACGTTGGATACATCCCAAGAAGACAGATCGCCGTTGAACGCTGAGGCTTTCCAGAACATCGCCCTCATGGTTGTAACGTTAGATACGTCCCACGAAGAGAGATCGCTGCTGAACACCAAGGCTTTAGAGAACATCCCCTCCATGGTTGTAACGTTGGATACGTCCAATTTCGATATATCCTCATTAAATTGTTTGGCCGCTGGTCCAACATCCTCATCAGCAGCACTAAACAACCCCTCCATGCTCGTCACCTCCGACGTATTCCAAATACTAATAGGACCGTAAATCTCCCTCGCCGCCTCAGCATCCTCACACCACGCCTTCGCAGCTACCTTTATATCAGCGTCGCTCCGTTTCAACATCGAGTCCAATTTAGGCTTCGCTCTCAAACGGAAGCCCCTTGCTAATTGTGAAACTGCGTGAAGCGAATCGAAACCGGAAAGGAACGAAACGATATACCCCTGAACATCCTCATTGAGTCTCGGAATATTAGACCTCGCCTCGATCGTCTCGACGAGGAGGGTAACTAGAGCGGCTTTCTTAGTCTTACTCTTGTACTTGATGAAGTTGGCGTCTAGCTGGGCCTTCAGAGCAGCCACAGTCATGGTCGAAATGGCGGAGGGAGCAATGGGCGGAATTTGGTTTAGGTCCCTTCTCCTTACCGATAATATAGTGCCAGAGTGTGTCGTTAGCGTTTCTTTTTATCATCTTCATCGCGGCGGCGCTTGCGCATGTTTATCGTTTTGATGAATGTCCCATGAATGTCCCATGAATGTTTACGATTTTTCAGATTTTTGTTGCTCTGATAAAGATGGATAAAGATCGAATAAAGATCTCCACACCAAACAGCCCCTGCACACTATTATTAACATCATAGTCACCATCATAGAAAGTCATCATAAACCACAGCACATAAGTCCTACGCCGTCTAGAAAAGAATTAGAAGAATTAAATGGGAAATCAGGGCTCCTCCTCCACCCCCAAAGGCTCAAAAGAGCAGAACAGCGCGCAGAACGGCGTCGACTCGCAGACGTCTTACCTATCTATGGCCCACGGCCTCGCGATCACCGAAGTCGCCACTATAACGGCCGCAGTAAAGAGCACGCTTTCATCAGACAATTCTTCCCTGGACTCCTGTGGATCGAACCTCATTGCTCCGCTTTTGGAACCCACGTATCCTTCATCCACCGTCACGGCCCTGACGGCCTCGCTTTTGAATTTCGATAGCCTCTCTGCCGCCGAGAAGGTGACGGACGTGATTTGCAACCTCTACTCGTCGATACTGCGGCCTAAATTCTCTCCCTGCCCCGCGCCTTCCAAGCCCAAAATCCTAGAGATTTTTTACAACGCGCATCGCAGCGCTCCGAAGGGCGACGAAAATAACGACAAAAATTCCAACGTATTCAATTTCACATTCCCGTACTTCGACAAGAAAGTCATCGCCAACTTGAATGATTCATACTGCGCCTACGAGGGCTCTGACTCCCTCGAAAAGTTTCTGAACTGGGTCTCTGAATCCTTCCCTAATCTTTACATAACTCTCTCCACTTACCTCCGAATCCCTCTGCTCCAGCACGCCCCATCTCCGCCCGCCTCCTCTTCCTCCCTCGAGACCTTGCTACGTCTCTCCTTCCAATTCCCTCCCACTCCTTGGTCTCAAATTTTCGACACAGACGAGGATGGCATGTCCTTCAACAGATTTCGCCATGCTATAGAGGGCTACTCGAAACCTCTGCTTACGATAATAACCATAAAAAGCGGTTCCGGTACGGCCCAAATAGGCGCATACACGGACCTAACGATCAAGGAGTCTGCGGCGTTCCAGTCCTGCAACGGCACTTGCTTCCTCTTCACGGACTCCCCCACCTTCAAGCGGTACACGTCCCTGCCAGGCTCTTCGAATCACTTTTACCTGAACTCAGCTTCCCGGAGTAAGAACTTGGACAACCTTCCTCATGGGGTGGGGTGGGGAGGCTACGTCAGCCCGAACGGCGACAGCTTCAGGGTGTTCCTCAAGGAGGGGGACTTCAGCACGGCGGCGGGAACCTCGGGAGGGCAGGGTTATTGCGCGTCGTTTGAAGCGGGAGAGGTTTTACCGTCGTCAGAAGGAGGATTCTCGAGGAGCTGCGAAGTTTATAGGATCCTCGTCTTGGGCGTTTCGAACATCGAAGTGGGGATGGAGGGGGTGAGGAAGGAGAGGGAGAGGAAGGGCATCGCGGTCAACAAGGCACGGAAGGTGAGAAAAGGGAGGGAGAAATATTCAATAACGTACCTGCTGACCACCCATTTTTACGCTCGTTCGCAGGTCGACAGGGCGCAGTTTTTGGATGATTTCAGAAACGGAACCATGGAGAGCAAGGCGTTTGCGCATGTTTCGCAGGTCGACAGAGGCAGGGCTGGGGAGGATGCGAGCTAAGATGATGTATACAAATGTATAAAATATAATAAAATATCTGCATGCCATACATGAATAAAACGAGCTATTTCTAATTATCACTTGTGGTCACTTCTATCATTTCATTTCGTCGCCGATCCATCGTCATATAGCTTCAAGAGCCTCTTCCAGTAAACCTTGATGAAAAGCGGATACTGCGTGAACGCGTACAGCATGGGTATTGCGGCGTTGACTATGAGAATGATGGGCTTGGTGTCCGCTCCGTAAATGGCGCGGAGCGCGTAGAAAATCCAGACTGGGGAACAGATCAGGAAGTACACGAGGCCAGCGACAGTGGAGGTCATCCTGATCTCGCGCTTCTCGGCTAAGTCGAGCGCGCCGCCAACCGCCAGGGAACATTCGTTGGAGCAGCTCAACATGGCCCACCTAATGGCCTGTTGAAAGTCGGCTATTGAATCTATGGATGCGGCAGAGTCTAATATGTTGAAGGTCTTGAGAGCCCAAATGGCTCCCACACCCATGAAGGGAAGGTGATGAATGAATACGTCCTTCCTGGTCCACCTGTAGAAGTAGGACCTGCCCATGAAAACGGCCGTGAACACATCAAACGAGTAGGCCAAGAACCCGGCGGTTATAAGTCTCCTGTCCAGCCCCAGAGCAACGTCGGCGTAGATGATTCCGTGGCCTGCCGCCACGAGGCAACTAAAGTGCAACACTGCAGAAACGAAGGCGAACTTCTCAAGAGGCATCGTCTTCAGTTTGCTACTGATTAGCCCGACCTTCCCGCGGACTACGTCGCGCTTGCGACGCCGGGTCAGGACTGAGGAGCAGTTGGTGTTGGAAGAGGATGGGTTAGGTGAGCCTAACATGCAGGTCAAAAGGGCATGCAAAGGGTTTCTTGTTTTGATGCGCAAAAGGGTTGAACGTGATCCTATGCACCATCATCCGGGTGCGTAGCGCATTCAAACTACCCCCCACTTCAGTTTTCCTCCCCTTACCTTTCGCTCCTCCCTGTTTCCCTCCCTGCTTGCTTGGCCGCATGGACGCATCATTTTGTAAAAGCTTTGTCTTCGACGCGCGGGGCCTACTTTTGCTCCTCGAGCTGCTCCTACTCCTGCTCCTATTCCTGCTGCTAGTTCTGGTAGACACCGGCATTATCCCCAACAGCCACAAACGAAAGTCAGTGGCCCGAGTGTGATTCTGATTGGGGAGATTCAGTGCTCAAGGGGTAGATTTCTGGAAGAACAAACAGGAGGTCGGTTGTGCTTTCACACAAAAGCGAATCTGCCTGCAGCCATTTTCAACACTGCTCTACCCTGGCAAAGAATATTTACTGATCACCGACGGACTCTCCACTTTTTTGCAATTCAACCCTAACTGCTCCTGCTCACACACTACCATCACAGCCATGAAACATTCTGCCAGCGCACCGGCGGTGGGAAGAAAGGCGACAGCTGTGCCGGGAATGGGTTGGGCGAAACTCAAGAAAAACCTGAGAACCCAGCGTGTCGTGAAGCAGTGCTGCGGAGTGGACTTTTGGGAAATCGACAGCTTCGCAGAGGAGATGGGACAGGTCCCCAGTAATCAGCACGAAGGCGAGGAGCACGTGAAGAACATTAGAAATAGCATGATGAGTAACTCGGGCGTTCGTCCTGGCGGGCACCCGGTCTCCAGCGGAGCGCCCAAGGAAATCACCGAAGCTTTGACGAGCCTCTTGAACCTGCGCAGGAAGTATTCAGGTGAGAGTGTGTCTCGTTCGCTCGGTCCCCTCACCGAGAAGGCGTGCTACAGTATTCTAACTCATCGCTCCGCCCCTCGGCTCGTTTAGAGGCGAGGTCTTCTGGGTCTTCGATTGTCAATGATGCGATCCCTGCAACGGAGTGCGACCTGACCATTCCCGACGAGGCGGCGATGGCTGACCTGAGAAACGTTTGGGATCTCGCCAAGAATCCCAACATCGCGGCCTTCTGTCGTGTTCGCCTTTCCATCCTCGAATCAAAGTTCGATGTCTGGAGCCTGGAGGCCCGCGACACGGAGATGGTCCAGCAGCAGGCGCTGAAGAACGACTTTTTGACCATTCCCAAGGTTGACACCCACCTTCACAACTCTGCCATGATGACTGCGAAGCAGGTGAGCCGATTCGCCCCTTTTCGTCGCGCGTCATTCTTCACTCGCTGGCTGCAATATAAAACCTAACTCATTCTTCAGCTGAGCTCCTTCATGCACTCAACCTATGAAAAAGACAAGGACCGCGTGTTGAGAGAGAAGGAGGGGAAGGCCGTCACTGTCGGCGAAGAGCTGCTAGCGAATGGCTTTAGCCCCAACAAGAAATCCACCGATGAGCTGAGCGGAAACCACAAGATGTTCGCAAACTTCGAAAACTTCAACAAGGGCTTCACTCCGCTCGGTTCACGAGCGCTGAAGAGCCTCTTTTTGGGAACTGGCGCGCTCGAAGGAGAGTACCTGTTCAAGCTTACGAAGACCTGCTCCGAGCTTGCCCGAGACGAAGCGGACGCGTTCTTGGAGCCCAGGTATAGCGTTTACGGGAACAACAAGACAGGCTGGGCTGCCCTTGCCAAGTGGTTCAGGAGGTGGGAAGTCGACAAGACCATCCCCACCACGCTCCTGGCCGTCCAGCTCCCGAGGGTCTATCCGGTCTGGCGGAAGCTTGGCATGGTGAACTGCTTCGGAGACATGTTAAAGAATTTTTGGAACCCCTTGTTCGAGGCCGCCGCCGAGCCTGAGGACTCTGATTCCGACATGAGGTACATCATCAGTAAGCTCAGAGTCCTCGATTCCGTCGACGACGAGAGCAAGGAGGACGTTCATGACATCGCGGGTCTCCCCGCCCCCATGGACTGGACGTCTGAGAAGAATCCGCCGTGGACGTACTACCACTATTACATGCACCTCAACCTCTGCAAGCTGAATGTGATCCTAGGACGCCAGACGAACCCGATTCAGATGCGCCCGCACGCTGGAGAGGCGGGCCCCACCCACCACCTCGCCGCAGCATTTCTGCTCTGTGACGGAATTTCCCACGGAATTAATCTGGACAAGGAGCCTGTTCTGCAATACCTTTACTACCTTTCGCAGATTCCTATTGCCGTGTCTCCGATCAGTAACTCAGTACTGTTCCTCAAGTATCGCGATAACCCCTTCCCGAGCATGTTCAAGCGGGGGCTGTGCGTGGCTTTGACGACTGACGACCCTTTGATGTTTCACAGCACCCCCACTCCTCTGCTGGAGGAGTACGCGACGGCTAGGCATAGGTGAGGAGGGTTAGAGTAGAGTGCGTAGAGTGCGTAGAGCGCGTAGAGTGTGTGTTGTTCATGCATAGTTCGCCGACAACACAATTCTAACTCTTAATCGCTCGTCGCAGCTTCGACTTGAGTTCCATCGACCTCTGCGAGATAGCTCGGTACTCGTGCCTCGCCGCCTTCAACAAGGAGGAGCTCCAGCAAATGTACGGAGACGCCGACGACCACGATCCAGACAAGACGAATATCCCCCCGATGCGAATTAATTATCGCGTAAAGCAGCTCGAGGAGGAGCTTAACGGTCTGAAGTGAACTGAAGTGAAACTTGAACATACATGTGTGTGTATAAATGTGTTTAAAATTCTAAAAGCTCTATTTTGTTTCGTTTAATCGCCATCTCGCGGCCTCAATACTGGGTAGGGGACCTGTTCGAGTTGCCCGCCACTGCCAATGATAGCTCCGACTATGCTTCCGGAGAACAGCCCGAAAATGAGGAAAATGCTGCGAGCGACGAGCAAAGCAATGAGTTAGGTAATCTGCTGGGGAGACTTTAGGTAAAATAAGTGTCGCCATTCTCACCTCATGAACTGCGCCGCGATTTCCTTGTACTTTTCGGGCACGAGACCCGGGGCGACCATCAAACAGCAAGTCGCGCTGAAGCCTGTGAGGAGGCCCAGCAAGCACGTCGTGGCGAACCGGACGGACGTCAGCTTGAAGAATCCGCTCTCCTCCTCGTCGTAATGCTTCTCTAGGATCATTAAGGGCAATATAGTGAGGTTCAAGAAAACGGGGAGCAGCACGGTCTTGCCGTCGAAGGGCTGCCACCAAGCAGGCAGCGCCTTCCCGATCAGGTCGAAAGTGTTGTAGCAGAACACCACCAAAACGGGGAACCAGTCCCCGAGAGCCTCGCTCTTCATGCTTGTCGCGATCCCGGGGAAGCAGGCTATGCAGATCGTGAAGCTCGTGAACACTCCTATCGCAGGAATTTTTATTTTGGAGAGCATCCTCTCCCTGACCTTTTGGGTAGTGCTTCTGCTTCTGCAGACGATCAGAGGAGTGAGCAGAGGAGTGAGCAGAGGAGCGAAGCGACAAGTTAGAACAAATTGCGCGATGGCTGTAGCGCATTCTGTTAGAGTTGGGCCATCCCAGCTTCTCACCTGGGCCTGCTTAGGCTGGGGCTGAATTTAACCTTCGTGCTCCCCGGACTGTACTCAATCTGCGATCGCCTCCCAAGTCTCGGAGTCCCCTGCGGCGTCTGATTCGGCGTCTGCACGAGCGCCGGAGGCATGGAATAATACTCCTCGAACTTCTCGACCGCGAAGGGAGTGTGCACCAGCACCGCGTAAGATATTACGCCAAGGCAAACCACGGCAGCGCCGAAGTAGAAGAATATTGAAGTGCTCCTCTTAAGAGCCTGCGTTTACATGGTTAGAATCTGGCGTCGCATAAGAATCCCTCTCATCTCCGGGCCCTCACCTCCTCCCTCTCCTCCCCGCTTCTCCCGAAGTAAAACTTAAGCCCCATCCTAATCCCAATAATCGCAACACCACTCCACCCCTTCCCGCTCTCCAAACAGCATATAAACTCCCCCCCAAAAACTCCCGCCACCCCATAACAACTCGACTGATTCACCGCCACGCATAAACTGCACAACCCTAAAACAGCGTACGTCAATATCAACGCTGTAGGCTCTTCGATTCTATTTTCTGTTAAAGAAGGGCCGATGTATAGAGGCACGGTTAAGAGGAGGAATATAATTATTATATTAGTAACGAGGAGACGGGTGTAAAGACTTAATGCACGTCCTTGGAATGTTGTTAGGATTGTTCCGGCTGTTAAGAGGGACATGTTCAAGACTGGAAAGATGAAACCGGTTGAACGGGTGGGGAAGAGGTAGGTGAAATAATCACCGCAGGAGATGAAGGCGAGCCAGGGGACGACGTTAGACATCCCGAGGACAATGAGGCAGAGGAGGGACACTGACTTCGAGTGGACGAGCAGGAAGGGCTTACTGGACTTCAGGGCTCTCTCGAAAGCCTCGCTGTTAGCTGACTTCGTCCTGCCCTTGAGGAAGGCAGTGTCGTCGTCGTCGACGTCGTCGGTCTCGTACATTGAGAGGTTAAGGCTGTCGTCATTGTCGTTGTCTTCGAGGAACCTGTCGCCTTCGAGGCTGCCGTAGGTTGAATTCGAGAGGGTCAGGGAGGTTTGAGGGTGGAGGGGAGGTTTGGGAAGTGGGGGGAACTGAACGTTAAAAGGGTTAGAAGGGTTTTTAGAAGGGGGCAAGCCAGGCTGAAGTAAATGAAGTAAAAAGTGGCACAGCTCGCTGCGGTTACTTACATCCTTTTTAGTGGAAGTCGTAATGCCTATGGATCGGGCGAACGAGGTGAGCGGAGGAGGAGTTTCCATCGTTGTCGTGTCGTCGTTCAGCAGTCAATGGACAAGCCGTCCAGGTGAAGGAAATGGAGGGAGCTTATACAAGCGAAGAAAAGTGCTTTAACGGAGAAGTTTTACGGCTATGACTATTAATCAGCGTACCGTAGAGGCGCGCTCGTACTTTCTTGATTCTTAAGGAAGATTGGAAGAAAACTGCGCGTTGTCCCGGCAATCTTGTCGAATATTGCCATTTTCTGGAAAATATCCCTGGCAAAGAAATCCAAAGGGTATACCTCAACGTTGCACCCCACAAAGATAAAAGCATATCCCCTGAATAATTCCGACTGACACCTCAAGTTTATACTACTACTGTACGCTTATAAAATATCTCCAACACCCTCCAACGAGTCTGGACAAGCATGCCAGTGCCGGAAGCGCTCTACCCGGGTATGGCCTCTGCCTCTGTCGTCTCCCAATTAGATTTCATCTACATATTATTGACCATCGTCACCCTACTCCACGCGATCAAGAACCGAGGACTCTTGTTAGGTACCATGGTTGTCGTGTACCTCGCCGTTCACACGGCTACCTTCGAGCACATTTCCCTCTTCCTAGGAGGGACGCACTGCCACGCGACCTCTCCGAATTTGCCCATGGTATCACCTTGCTCTTCAATCAACAGCGTGCTCTTCTACGTCCCCTGGACTTACACCTCAATCGAGGGAGCTCGTCGCCTCTCCCTGAACTCTCTGTCCTTCCCCTTCTTAGTCGGTCTCCTCCAGCTCGGCTTCGGCGCAGTCTACGAGATGCAGGGTCCCTGGAACGGTTTCTGGATGTGGCCAGACTCTAACGGCGTAATAGCAACCTCCAACCTCCTACAACCTTGGAATGGTTACCCTCCAATCCAATCCCTCGAAGCCGCCAAGGTCGGTAGGGAGGTAGCAACAATATTAGACGGTACCTTCCGAGTCTCCCACCACGCAGGCGGCGCCCTCTCCTCCCGGCTCTTCGAATTCCCCCTCCTCGCGCCTTACTTTCACTTCGCGTTCGGTTTCGGTTGGGCGGGAGGTCTACTCGCGACCGGTCGGGTAGTTTCATCTTCCCCTCCTTCCCTCGGCCGTATGTTCGTCGCGGGGGTGTTGAGCGTGGCGCTTTTCTTGCCGCCTATTTGGGTCACGAGGGGGGGATCGGAGTTGATTGGTTTACCTCTCAGTTTCGGGGTACCATTATCTCTCGTTCTATCAATCGTCCCCGTAATCGCCCTCGGACGTGGGGAGACAGAGAAGGGGGGACCTGAGAGGCCCGACCTTCTCCTCCTCTCAATTTCGTGTTTGATGCAGGCTTTTTTCGTGTCGTGGACGTGGCGTTACCCGACACCTGGAGGGTTGCAGAAGCTCGTGTGCGGATGCGCGGCGATGCACTTGATGGCTCAAGCGTTCTGCTGCCTTTACGTTTCGCCTGAGAAGAAAAAGAAAGTTTAGAGCAGCAGTTTTGTTAATATAAAATTGTTCTCTTTTCTGCGTTTTTCGCCCCCGTTCTTCTTTAATTCCTCCCCCCCCCCCGTGTTTTCTAAAAATGACCCCCTCCTTCCTCCCCCTCCTTCCTCCCCCTCCTCCTCTCCTCCCTCCTGATCCCCCCCACAACGTCCTTGACGTACTGCGCGATTGTGTGGTGCTTCTCCCTCCCAACCTTCTCCACCATCTGATCGAACTCATCATCCCCCAGCTGCGAAACGACCAATTTCAGTTAGCGAAAGCGTTCGTTAGAATCGTCACAGCGATGACAGGTGTTGCGACCGTCATAATCTAAAACGACGCTTTCTGACTACCTCATCTCACGCTCTGAAAAAACACCCGGTTTAAAATTGAATCTCACCTCTCCGTTCAAACATTCGATAGCGCTATTCGCGAACTCGCTGTAATGTTCGAGGACCCTTTTCTCCCCGAGGACCTGGATCCTAGCGTGCCTGTCGTTGCTGTAGGGGACGAGGGAGGGACCTTTAAGAGCTAACTCGTCTTCTTTGATACTCGTAGGGTACGCTTTCATCTGGAACGTTATGAAACGATATTGTGTTGGGGTAGGATGTTAATAAAATAGCTTTTAGTTTCTCTGTCTGGCTCGTGTGTGTGTTTTTCGAGCGCCTTTTGTTCGCCTTTCGAACACCGTCCCCTTCTTCACCCCCTCACTACATAGATTGCGCTTGCGCGCGTCTCACCTGTTCATCAACGATATTCTTGAGTAGTTCCATAGCCCTAATCTCATTATCGACGCCTATACTAAACCTAACATCCTTAACCGACCTATACATATAAGGTCCAGCTTGAGTGATCGCCTGAAGTTCAGCTCCGTTCGAAGCCGCAACGCGGAGCATTGATAGGAGTGACTTAGTGTTGTCGTTGTTGGAGACGCAGACTCTGACGCGTTTCGTTATGGGGGAAGAATCGCGGGTCCAGAACTCTGTTTTAAGACTGGAGTAATTATCGTCGTCGGCGGATTGTTGCTGTTGGAGAGTTATTTCGATCGGGACTTCGTTGGGGCAGAATCCGTCCTGTTCTTTGTTGTCCTCTACTGCGAAGCCGTAGTTCAGGAGGAAACGGTGGTTGCACTTTTGACCGTAGCTGTCGTAGATCTGGTCGCCGCCGCGGATGCCTTGGAGGGTCGTTATGGTGAAGCATTGACTATCGTTATCGAAAGTCCATTTCGTTTCTCTGGGTCTGCGTGTTTCGAGCGCGCGAGCCAAAGGCGAGCAAACGATCGCGAAAACCCGTCGTCTAACGTTAGAATGAACTCCAACACCTTTCTGGGCGGCGTCATACCGAGTCCTTAATAATCTCCCCTCACCTAAAATGATTCAACATATCCGCGTGCGGTACTAACGCGCTCGTCCTCAATCCGTTGATAAGCAGTCCGAAATTCCTCGAGCACACGCACATCCTAGCCCACATGAAGTCCTGGAGGGTAGCGATCGATGACAGCTCGGGGCAGACGGAGGTTATGAGGTTGTAGTCTTCTGTTATGGCTTCTTTGCGGTCGGAGATTTGTTTTAGGAGGTAGGAGCCGGTTAGGAGTTTGAGCTGGGAAAGGGATTGAGGTGCGATTCGATAGTTACGTTAGAAAGTTACTATAAAAAACTCTGTTTTTCCGAAAGGCAATAAAATAAATGTCGCATTCATTCTCACCTCCTCAGGCGTCCAGAAGATGGGCATATTATTCAACCCCGGAGGAAGAATATCATAGTAAGGCTTGAAAAAACTATTCGGGTCCTTCCTATCCTTCAAAATGAATACCATGAGGAACACGTGCTTGGGAGCGTCTAAATCTAGGTTGTTACGTAGGATCGCTTGACCTATGGAAGTAGATTTCCCCATTTCCACGGTTATGAGACACTTGCGGGGGACGGAGACGCAGACATTGTTAGGGGGCAAGTCCCTTAGGGCGTGGACGCCGCGCATCTCGGAGTCGTCGTCGGTGGAGGGGGGGGAGGAGGGGGAAGGGTCGGACGTCTTGGACTCCTTGTCGGGCTTGGAGGAGGAGGTGGGATCGTCGTAGGCGCGGAGCTCGAGGTCGGGGAACTTTGCGCCGTTTGAGAGGAGCCAGTTCTCGAAGATGGTGTACTTGGAGGTGGGGGCGAGGGTCAGGGAGGAGAGGGACGGGGGTTGGGGAGTGGGAGCAGCGACGGACATTATATTATTTGTGTCGGCTGTAATGTTTTGGGCAGTCTCTTTTGTTTCTGTAGTTGGTGTCTGGAGTCCTGTGTGTGTGTGTGTGTGTATGTGATTTGTTTATTATATCTTTAGCAGGGGTAAATAATATAAATTCTGCGGCGAATACGAGCGTATTGAGTTCGTTAGAAACGGCAGAGCGGGAGGAGGCAACGCAGCCCGTGCATACTCAAGGCGCTAAAGCAGGAGCTCTTGAAAGTTAAGTAGGGGGCGCCAGGCCTCAAGGAGGGGGAACCTGGGCGACCGGGTTCCATGCGAAGCTCAGGGATGATGCGACTACTTGTTATGGTGCATTATTTCACCTATCAAACGAACGAAAGCAGGCATGTGCGCAATATTTAATTTTAGATTTATCACAATTATAAATTACGGCAATATTACGACTAGATGTATGAACAGCAGGTAATTTATAAATGGTATTAGAAGCGTGAACGATTGGAATGTTATGACGTACCGTTTATGTTGAAATATATTGGTTCAAACTATTTTGGCTTTTGGTTTTCCAAAGTGTCCAAAGCGCCGGAAAAAGTTATATCACCAGTTTCAACGTCCCACACGCACAATCTCAATCTCAGTCCTGCCCGTCTCCCTACTTCCAAGTCTCTGTTAGTGTCGTCGATGCTGTTTTTAACGTTGCTCTTTCAGTTCATGATTTTGGCGACTCATACATCACGCGTTTCCTCCTTCCTGCCTACGATTGCTACTGCTTCCCGTACAGCAAACCGTGCAGCGCACCGTTCAATATATCAGAAAACGGTGTTCAATTCTGTCGAAGGTGCTCAGACGGCCAAACTTCACGATGAGGCCAAGGAGCCGCAGGAGGAGCCGGTGCCATCGGAGCCGATGCCACCGAGGTTGATGAGGAAGGGGACTGATTTGGAGGCTACTTCAGGTGAGATACAAACATATATTTGAAGTACATATTATTGTACAGCGAACACACAGACACTTACACACACACACACACACACACACACACACGCGCCCGCACACACACACAAACACAGGAACTCTGAACCAAATCGCAGCCTCCCTCGACCTCTACTCCTCTCACCTGACCTCCCGCAAGTTCCCAACTACCTCGCTGCAAAGAATCCAGACCCTCAACACCTCCAGGAAGTCCCTGCAAGGTTCCAGGGACGAGAACCTCGGCGCCGCGAAGAAGCTGAGCGGCGAGATCGGCAAGATAATGAAGTCAGGAGGCGACGCCTCCGCGGTCGAAGAAATCAAGGCCAAAGTCGAGGCTGCGAAGGGCACCGCTGAGAAGTTCTCCTCCGAGCTGGGCGAGGTCGAGGCGGAGCTCTCCGAGCTCATATCGGCCCTCCCGAACCTCCTCGACGACTCCGTCCCCACCGGTCCCGACGAAAGCCAAAACGAAGTTATCTCAACCTGGGGTTCCCCCTCCTCCCTCCCCGCCAAGCTAAACTGGTCCCCCACCTTCACTCCTAAATGGCACGACGACGTCGCCCTCTCCCTCTCCGGTTGGCTTTCCCCCTCCGCCGTAAAAATGTCCGGCAGCCGTTTCGCTTCCCTCTCCTCCTCCTGCGCTTCCTTAGAACGTGCGTTATCAAATTTCTTCCTCGACGAACTATCTAAATCTGGATACACAGAAGTCTCAGTACCCTCAATCGTAGGATCACCCGCTTTAACAAACACCGGTCAACTCCCAAAATTCGAAGAAGATTTATTTAAGATACATGATTTCGAATGTAACGGTGACGCGGCTTATTTAATACCAACGGCTGAAGTCCCTATAACGAATTTACATTCGTCCGAAACTTTTAAATCAGAAGATTTACCTAAAAGGTACGCCGGTTTAACCGATTGTTACAGGAAAGAGGCCGGTAGTTACGGTCGTGATTCCCGTGGTTTAATAAGACTACATCAGTTCAAGAAAGTAGAGATGGTCACGATATGTCACCCTGATTCAGGAGAAGACGAACACCAAAAAATGGTTAATACTGCTGAAGGGTTACTGCAAAAACTCGAGATACCGTACAGGAAGGTTTTACTATGTTCGGGGGACACGGGTTTCAGCGCGCAAAAATGTTACGACCTCGAAGCTTACCTTCCAAGCACTGACTCTTACCGTGAGATATCTTCGATATCTTCTACGGGTGACTTTCAGTCTCAGAGGGCTGGGATTAAATTCAAGGAGGGGAAAAAGAAGGGGTTCTGCTACACGCTTAACGGGAGCGGGTTGGCGGTAGGGAGGGCGTTGGTGGCCGTTTTGGAGAATTATCAGATGGAGGATGGGAGGGTTAAGGTTCCGGAGGTTTTGAAGGGTTATATGGGGGGGAAAGAGTATTTGGAGTAAGAGGGGGGGAAAGAAAAGGCGACGTTCTTTTGTCGATTCAAACGTTTTCAAGGGCATTCATTTATATGTATTCTTCTCTGACTACTCGTTTTTGTGTTTGGGGGTTATCCAGTTCTGCCGCCTTGCGCTTTCGCTCAGTGTTCTCGCCCATGTCCATTGCACGAATTGTCCAATTTACTCGCCGTCCCGTTGAAGGGTCCATTGTTTTTCTGAACTTGGGAACTTCATGCTTGGTCACGTCTTGTGCCTTGCCTCCCATGACGAGTAAATCTCCGTCAGCGAGGTACACTTCTAGCATTTTCTCGAAGAGCAGGTCGGATTTGACTCGGTCGCTTTTCGGACGGAACAGAAAACGTCTCGTCCCACCCCAAGAAAGGCTGAAGATAGGAAATTCATTCTTCATCTGCTTTTCGTCATCGGAGTGCAGGCCGATAGTGTGTGTAGGGTCGTACCAATTTTGGAGAATTGCATTGTAAGCATCGGTCTCGGTTATTTCATTGCAGGTTTCGACGAGCTGCCTGACCATGGTTGCGGACGGAGAGGTATCGTCGTCCAAATAAGACTTGGACATCGCTGAAGAACCGGAGTAATTGTAAGCAAAGTCCGTCGTTGCGGACCACTGCTGGGAGAACCTGTTTTCATGGCAGACTTTCCCGAATACCTTGAGCTCGTGTTTGTTTTCTGGATGGGCGTCCCATTGCTCTTCTAGACCGGCAGAAGTAGAGGGCAGGAAGCCTTTCGCTAAAATGAACCAGCTGTCGTGCTGTTTGGTGAGGTACTGGATCGGAGCGCCTCCGAGTTTGGTGCTGATTGATTGAGGTGATACTGCCATGAGAGGAAGAAGAGGTTTGAGTCGCATCAACGATGTATGCGTCCAAGAAAGAGTGGCAATTGGAAAATCCTCCGAGTCGACTTGATGAAGGAAGCCAAAGTGCTTCGGAACCTTGCCAACAACGAAATAACCTGCCACCCCCTACTTTATACAGCAACGACAACGAAGAATGAACTAGAAAATACGGACCAGGGACAGGACCACACACAAACGGCTTATGTCTGCTTCCCCTCCACTTTCTTTGGAGTCAAATCCCTGCATTCAAGCTAACCTCTCCAAAAACACTCGCCTTCGTGGTCTCAGTCAGCATTAGCCCAGACTGTTCTTACTACACCACAGCATACCCCCAAACGCCCCTCAAACACCAATCCAATCATCCCCCCAACTCACCAACCCATAATCAACCCAGGACGTTATGGCTCCGAACCCCTTCGTGGACCCGCCGGTACCCCATCCTTTCCTACCCTTCATAATCGCTCTGTTCCTCCCCCCCTCATTCACGTTCCTCTTGCTGAAACCCTGCCCTCCCTCCCGCTCCCACAACATATACAACCTGAGCTTCGCCTGCCTGTACGATGACAGTTTAAAGTTGTTAAGCGAGGTTTACAAGCACCTTCTTAAGCAGAACGAAGTCAAGCCGAAGGGCATCATTGAAAAGAGCTGGGACGCATTCTGCGACAGATACGACCACATTTGGATCAACGCAGTTGGCTGGGCGCTGGCGAAGTACATCTACGCCGTTGAGATGTTCAAGATCACCATCGATGACCGATACCCTTCCATGGCTAGGTTTCTGAAGATACCTCCTCCGGGCAAAGCTGGATTCCTGAGGCCCATCGTCCAGGCCATGAACGAGTCCGACTCCAACTGCAAGCGCAGGTTCCATCTGCGGCCGATGTTCGACCAGTGCCTGGAGCACCTCCCTCACCTCTTCCTCCTCCGCCCCATTCCCGTGAAACCGGGCACAAACTCTCTTGTAAACCTGAACCTGTGGTTGACCTGTGTGATACTGTTGTACAGACGCGTAAACGTCTGGTACACGGCAGCGATCTGCTTCTGCACGCTAATCAGCTTTTATAACATGCGCATCGTGGACTACAAGAAGGAGCCAAGAGGAGGCCTCTCCCCCAAGAGCCCGCTGAACAAGTTGCTTGACTTGTGGGATTCCATGTCGAAGCCGATGGAGCACCAGAGCCTGGACCACATGATAGGAGGAGAATGTCACATATCGGTCCTGTCCAAGTTGAAACTGTCCGATATTCCAAAGTACGACCTCATCAATCCCAGCGGCCAGCGGGAAACTTTCTACCCGTACATTTGTCCGGACGGCTACCACAACGGTCTGACGGGCGACGACAGCTTGTCTGAGCAGTTCACAGACGCGAACCCGAAGTCCTCGGACGACGTCAAAAAACGGCAGGCGATCGGCAAAATAAAAAACGAATGGAATTTAGGCATCACCAGGCACAACGTGTTACCCTGGACTTTGCTCACGTCGTTCTTGTGCTTTTGGTTCTCTTTGAGCTTTGATGGAGTGCCCGTCTTCAGTGACGACGGCGACACCATCGAGGACTACATTCATATTCCGAAGCATATGGTCCCTCTGCTCAAGGAAGGCTACGGATTTTTCATGCTGTTCATGCTGGCTTTGAACCTCGCAAGTCCCAGCGTCATAAATTGGTCGGTGCTGGGTTACTTCTCTGCGGTCGGTCTGAACTGCAGCAAATTCAACCGCGGCACTTACTTGAATCCGTTCTTTGAGGTGTCGGATAATTTGGTGTCCGGCTTTCTCGCCAAGATTTCGTATCAGTACGTCACCATCAGCCCCAGAGTCGCTCTGCCCTTGAGCAATCTCATCACGTACGGCATGTGGGTCCCGCTGATCGTCGGCGTGGTCTTGGAACTGAGGTGAGAGCTGAGGAGGCGCGTGTGCGCTGGATTACTGGATGCTGACGTGCTGCTGACGACATCTCTCTTTAACCCTCCACTCCCACCCTATTTATTGCTCGTCGCAGCGACGTGAGGCTCTTCAAGAAAGCAGCTTTTAGGAACAAGGTCAACGTAGACACTGGTTTACCGCTGACTTCCGACGACGTTTACGAAATCAAGAGCAGGGTAGTCGAGGATGCGATGGACGAGTGGTACTCAATCAACGGTTCGAAGTTCTTTTGGAGGGCGGAGACGAGGCTGGGCGAGGAGATATGCCAAACCAACGACGGCGAAAAGATCAAGAACTACCTGTTGGGCTACGTCAAGTTTCACACGAGCCGCTGCATGTCGTGCTTGGTCTCCATTTCAAAGGAGATCGGAAGAGAGTCCGACCGCCGATGGGAGGCTTCTGATCCCGTTTTCGACCTCGTGGATTTTCCGACCAAGGGAATTGATGGACGCCAGTACATCGAGAAGAACAACTGCCTGAAGCACTTCAAGAACTACAGCTACGGACGGTCCATCTTCCTGCCCCAATCCAAGTGGAAAGAACACGTCGTTCTGCGCCCCTTCAGTGACCCCGCCGAATCGACCTTCATCGTGCGATCCGATGACAACGGAGACTGCTTCGGATTGATTGCCGTCAAGAGGGGCGGCGTATTCTACATCAGCAACCACAGGTTCTTCGGGGACTGGTGTAAGGGCAGGGACGTCATTGACAAGTTCTACTTTGCCAAGCTAACCGTCAACGGGCCGGACTTCAAACTCGTCGTCGACGAGAGCTATATCGAGAGGTACTGGAGGCAGGATGTCAAGGGCGTGCACTGCTCTGATAACGATGATGATGCGGAGGGCGACAAGAAGAAGGACGCGGCAGATGAGGAAAAGGCAGTGCTCGAGGATTTCGACAAGGACGAGTTCAAGTGGATGGGGAAGGAGTGGACGATTCTCAGCGGGTCCCACACCAGCGTCAAGTTACAGGACTGCAAGGCCGAGGTCAGGAACATAGTCTTCAACATAGTCAACCTGGGCAGGTCTCCGGTGGCGGCAGGCGGAAGCATGGTCATCCCAAGCTCCAAGGAGGAGGAGATGCTAGAGACCAAGAACAAGCAGCCCACGTGGAACCCCAAGCTCAAGAGGTGAGACATGAGACGGCGACAACGAGGAGCGAAGCGATGAGCTGAAAAGGCTATTAGATAATAACGGTTGTGTTGCCAACTCCACCGCCGTTTCTAACGCCGACAAAATAACTTTCCACACGACTCGCTTCGCTCGTCACAGCCTCATCCTTAAATTCAACCAGCAGAGGGTGAAGATAGGTGAGAGACGATGCGACTGATAATCCGATTTCACGTTTTTCACTTGTTCTTCGCTACGTTATCTAACTCGCTCGCTGCCGCAGCTTCACCCAAGAACTTCCTCCTGGAATGCGATGCCATGGGGGGGAAGGAGGTCATGCAGTTTGGAAAGAGGGGCGGCGGACTCTACGCGTTGGACTTTTGCGCCCCGATGGGCTTGCTGCAGGCATTCGGAAGCTGCCTGGTCGCTTTTGAGTGGCAGGACGAGGAGGTCAGCGACGATGAGAGTTGAAGCAGGTGTAGGGGGTTTATAAGGATCACGTTGAAGAAATAAGAAACAGCGCCATCATTTTTACACAACAAATAATATAATAGTTACAACAAACAATTTTCGCGTTACAATATACCTTTAAGATTCCCATGCAGGAAGAGTAAGAGTCGGCTTCGACCTAAACCTATTCTGCCTCGCCCTATCCGCCGCCTTCCCAAAAACATTATTCGCCCCCGACTTCCCCTTATTACTAACAACCTGCCTCCTAAGCGCCCCAATCCTCGCCTGCCTATCAGCGTCCTCCCTCATTTTCTTCGTGTTCATAGTCGACTTAACGTTCTGCAACCTCTGTAGGAATTTATGGTTGTCGTTGCTTATTTTTTTGCCCATTTTCTTGCGGTTGAGGCCGTGGCTGGAGGGGAGGTTTGTTATGGCGCTGCCGCGAGTTACGGAGGTGCTGTAGCCGCCGATGGTGTCGGACTTGGACGTTTGGATCTTTATCATTTTCGAGAGGAGGCGTTGGTTGTTCTAAGAGGATGCGAGGAGCGGAGGGAACAACGAGTTAGAATAATTTAGAACAAAACTTAGAACGTCTAAACGCTCGATATCGAGTATCGAGAAGCCAAATCGACCGGACGATGCATAGAAGATTGGTAAACTCTTCTTCTCGGCTCTGTTCTTGTTTTCTCCTCTTGAGTTTCTCACCTTGGCCTGCTGCATAGCCTCATGCTCGCTGAAAGTCTTCCCAGCGTTGACGCCCTTCGGAGGTCGCTTAGCCGCAGGGTTAACCTTCTTAGGGTTGGCTTTACGAGGGTTAGGGTGACCGCGGTTCATTGAACTCTGGGTGACGTTCGCGAGGGGAGGAGGATTGTGGATCTTAGAATGAGGGTTTTGCGAGGGACCTACGTCCATCTGCCGAGGAAGGGGAGGGAGGAAAGGGTTTGAGTTTTAGAGAAAAACGGCAGAGGGAAACGGACGGCATGTATAAAAACCGTCTTGGAATTCTTACCTGCATTCCTGACATGAGTCTATTAAGCTCCTCCTGCATCGACACAGGATCAAGTCCACTGCTCATAATTTCCTTAAGCTTCGTGTTAAGCTCCAGCGCATCCGCGAGAGCGCCGACGTCTTCCTCGGCGTCCACCTCGAGGTCCTTGGTCTGGGGGGGGTAGGAGGAGGGGTAGTCATCTTCGTCGGAGTAGTATTCGTCAGAGAAATCATAGGCGTTCAAATCGGACATTATTTACAGTTTTTAAGGGGTCTGGAGGTGGCGAGAGTTGGGTGTAGAGGTGCAGGGAACGGGGGGAGGGGGGGGTAAGTTTAGAGTTAGCGTTGCGAAGAGAGGGGTTTAAGGTGTCGCAAGAGTGAATGAGCGGTTTGAAACATGTGAAGGGAAGTTGGTGATTTTTTGATTGGGGTAGGGACGAGGGCGGAAAGGGGGGCTCTGGTTGCGGCTGGGAATTTTATCGACAGGTCGGTGTTCGTTCCGGCCACTTACAGTATGTTCTTGTGGATAATTGAAAAAATGGAGGTTTGCCAGGGTTTTTGCCGGGAGCAATCCAGAATACAGAAAAAATTACAGTACCTTCCTTTACCGAAAATCTCGTTATATAATGTATACCTATTTTGCTGTATTCGCCTTCCTGCTTTCTACCGTCGGAAGCTTCCATCTTTCTACAAAAATACAAATACGAGCTGGTCGAAGATGGACTCAGCGAACATTTGTAGGACACACAAACCTTCACGCCGCCGCCGTCGAACTATCAAACTTCCCCACCGCCGTGACATACGAAGTAGAAGCTGGTCCTCCCCTCGGAGTGATCCTCGAAGAGTTCCAATCAACCTCTGACTCCTCCGTAACCCCTCTAGTCGTCTCTGACGTCTCTGAAGGCTTGAACGCAGCCCGTCTAGGCGTCCGCACAGGCGACGTTCTCATAGGTATTAACGGTCTCAGTGTACTCGCGCCTACTATAGGTTTCGACATTGTTATGGAAGCGATTAAGAATGAGTTTATGGGGGAGACAGGGAAGGTTAAGGTGACGTTCTTTAAAGGGAGCGAGGTGAGAACGTGGATTGAGAAAGCGGACGGAGCGCAGATTATAGCTAACAAGGATTCGGAGCAGTTCGGTGGCGTTGAGGGTTTCGACAGTTTACTGGGTACGATCCTCGGCGGCGGGGAGGTGGAGGAAGTAGTTGAGGAGGTTGCTGACGTTGGTGGTGAGGGTGAGGTTCTGAACGTCTTCAAGGATTTGAACATTGAGGAGGAGGAGGTTAAGGAGGTTGGGGTTGGTGAGCTTTTCGGGTCTCTATTCAAGGAGACCGTGAGCGCAGTCAGCACGGGGCTGAAGGAGGAGCCGAAGGAGAAGCAGAAGGAGAAGGGGAAGGGACTCTTCGGGGGGATGTTCTCGCAGGTGAGAGTGTGTGAGGAGTGCGAGGAGCGAAGCGACGAATTGAAGATGCGGTATCCAGACAGGGTGGGTGTACTGGATGTTGGAAAGGATCAGGGTTGAAGCGACGCCGATACTTCGAAATTAACAAACCGAACGCCCCTTCTTTTTGCAAATCGCTTCGCTCGCCGCAGGAGGTTGTTCAGATGGAGGAGAACCCTAACCAGTTCGCGAACCCGCTCGACGACGAGGCGAGGGAGATGGAGGGACCGAGGGATGCGCCGAATTCAAACGCATTGGATTTGCAGGATTGAGCTTTTTTATTTCCGGGGAGGGTTTGTTGATGAGGTGGTTGAACAGAAAAAAAGCCCTTTTAGTAGATAAATGAAAACCTATCTTTATTCTTCTTGTGTTTGACCCCACTCCCTTTCTCTCTCTCTTTTTCTCCTACACCCTGAAAGAAGAGAAGACCTCCTAGTGGATCTCCGCCCCTTTTGCATGTAACGTTTAAATGTCTTCTCCCCTCTCTCTCCCCCCCCTCCCTCCCCTCACGCGCGCGCTCTCTCTCTCACTTATTCTGTCCCCTCCCCCTCTGTCTCCTTGGCGAGTGCTTCGGCCTTCGCCTCTTCCTCCCTCTTCTCCCTCCTGGCCTGCACCCCTTCTCCTCCTTCGGCGATTTTTGCGCCCTCGAAGAGGATCACGCCGCATGTCATATTGTCACGGCTACCCCTCTCCAAACAAACATCCAACATCTGAGGAAAGGCGGAGGGGCGGTTTTATTCGCGGGGCGTTAGCATGTTTATTTCTCCCTTTTCGTAAAAACTGTTCTTCTCCTCTTCTCACCTCCTCACTAATAAGCCCAGCCTTCCCCTCCCCCTCCCCCAATATCTCCTCCACCAACCCACAACACTCCTCATTACTACAAACATCCCATATCCCATCACACGCGATAACGATATACTCATCCTCCCCCTTCCTCTCCTTAATCTCAATATCAGGGTACGCTGTAACCTTCTGTTCTTCCGGCTTCAAATCAGGACGGTCCTTGTACTGAAAATCACCCAGAGCCCTGGAGACTGCCAAATCACCGTCGACGCGTTTCATGGAAACGTAACCTCCCGCGTTCTCGATGCGGGAGGACTCGGTGGGGTTGTACGGCTTGTGGTCGTCTGAGAGGGGAAGGACTGAGGAGGTCTTGTAGCAGGAACGGGAGTCGCCTGCGTTGGCGCAGATTAGATGGGTAGGGGTTACGACGACGCAGACTGCCGTGCAGCCTGAGCGGTCTTTTTTGGATGACATTGTGGGGGTTTGAAGCATTTCGACGTCGATTTGGAGGAAGCAGGATTGGAGGGCGGAACCGAGGGTGGAGGGGTCGGTGGGGGAGGCGACGTAGTCTTTGTATTTTTGCTGGGATTTTAGGATTCGGGTGATGTTGGAGGCGGCGTATTTGGCGGCGAATTGGCCGCCGTGGCCGTCGAAGACGGAGAAGAGGGAGACGCCTTGGAGTGTGAAGTGTGAAGTGTGAAGTGTGAAGTGTGAAGTTTGAAGTGTGAAGTTTGAAGTGTGGGGGGAGGGTTAGACTTCAATGTGTGCTGGCACTCCTTCCTCCTTGCAGACCAAAATCCTCCCTTCACACGTCGTGTTATCTACCCGTCACAGGTGTCTCAATCGTTCTCGCTGTATCGTTCTCGCTGTATCGTTCTCGCTGTATCGTTCTCCTTCTTCCTCTATTCTCACCAGGTAACTCCTCATCAAGGTTCGGTTCATAACAATGGCTATCCTCCATATCCACCCTCCACCCCTGCATGCTGCTAACCCCGTAACGGAGACCATGGGCTTCCCCTTCCTCAGTATCCTCCTTCTCTGTTACTGGTTTGTCTAAAAGGGTTCCCATCTAAGACAAGACAGTCAAGAACGAACGAATAGGGTTAGTATTAATGAATGAATGATTTTGCAACGGTTTGGAGACACAAAGTCGGATGAAAGCCCCAGCCCCACGGGAGCAGGCTTTTAATGTCCAAACCAACTTTTTTGCGATTTAGCACTGACATTGTAGCGTTTGCAGCGTTGATTCGAATTTAAACAAGATTTTAAAATGCTACCAAAGGGCAAGCACACGTTGAAAAGAGTAGAGCGTCTATGAATGGAATTTACCGTGGAATTGAATTATGAGGGGTTTTTCAGCGATTTCAGCGATTTGAAGCAAAAATCAGTACTCAATCATTAAATAGGGCATTAATATGGCAAATGAGAGCACGAGATTAGTTACTAGTGGCGATAGCTTATATGATAGGTGAGATTAATCAAATTCATTCGACAAACATCGTTAAAGTCATCGTTTGAATGCCCACATTGATCCAATGCGAGGAGATGGGTCCCTGTTGATGCACCTCTTTGCGATCTTTGCGAAGCAAATTGTAGACCATGCGGACGCCTCTTCGCCTCATCATCGCCTTCGATCTATGTGCCTCAACCGACCTCAACTTGTCCATTTGGCATCTCCTTATGCCTCCATATGCGCAGGTTGCTCGCTTCCGTCCGTTTCGTACCTGTTTGCTATGAAGCCAAGAAGAAGCTGGTCTCGTACAAAGCAGATGCTCTCGCAGTCCGCGCACACGCAACGTTTAACGGACGGACGCCGCGCTTCCCCCGCGGCTGACGGTGAACCGAGACGTTACGGGTTTTGTTGGTGTTTTTTTGACATGGTCGTTGTGTCGTCGAGCAGTTTTCATGTTACATTACTTACGTCGTCGCTGTGCATGGCTCTCCCTTAACATTGCATCCGGTCGTTCTAAATACTAACAAAAATAAACGCCGACAAAACCCTTTCATAATCTAAAGCGATGAGGAAAGCACAGAGCCTTACTGTTCAAGATGTCTGCCTCAGCACGACGAATCCGACGAGGTGAGGAAAACAAACAACAAACGTGACACAACCCTTCACTTTCTTTTATATAACATCTTCTCTAACGTTCACGCGAAAAAATCCCTCCCCCCCCTTGTACAACAGTCCCTTCCGAATTTCGATCCCCTCTCAATCCACCGTGCGACCTGCTACGGTTCAATCGACGGTTCAATAACAGGTTTCGGTCTCCTCTCCTCGTGCCTTATATCGTCTTCCCTCCCCCTCAGGCTTTTGCTTTCTATATGCGTGGGGTGTTGTGTGGGGGATAGTGTTTGTATGGCTGTGGGTCAGGTTTTGAGTAATTTGGAGATTAGGAGGAAGGAGGGGGAGGTTAGGGAGGAGGCTAGGGGGAGGTTGAGGCAGGGGGAGGCGGAGGAGAGGCTTAAATCGGTTTATGTGGAGAGGGGGGTGGGGGAGGAGGATGCGGAGAGACTGGTTCAGGTGAGGGGGGGTAGTGGAGGCGACGATGATGTTTATACACCGTGGCTGTTATTGTTTGTGGTCTGGATCGCAGCTCGCCAAGAGGCAGCAAAGATTTCCGCTGCTTTATTTTAACTCGTCGCTTCGCTTCGCTCATCGTTGTGCGCAGGTTTTGAAGAAATATCCTGATGTCTTTGTGGATGCGTGGGTGGGGGAGGGGAGGTTGGAGGAGGGGGACGGGGCGGTATGGAAGGAGAGTTACGCAATGTTTGTTAGTTTTTCAGGTGAGAGGGGGACTTCGGTTTGGGTGCAACCTTTGCAACACTAATGACACTACCAATGGTAAATCTAACTCTTTTATCAATCTTATACAGTGTTCAGCTGCTTGCCATCACTGCTGTACTCACTGTTCCTGCTCATCACTCCGTCGCTCCCGAAAACGATTACTTGCGTGACGGTGATGCTGATCGGTTTCGGCTTGGGGACGTGGAAGTCGGCGTTCTTCCAAGGGGACCCCGTGAGGTTGGGGCTAGAGACCATGGGAATTATCGGGGGCTGCGGGGTAGTTAGTGCGACGTTGGCTTGGATTATTGGCGGTGGACTTTAGGACCTTTTTTGGGAGGAGATAAGGAGTGGGGGTGTGGCGTGTTTTTCACGCAAAGTGACGCAAAAAAGTGACGCAAAAGCGAAAGTGATGTGTGTGGGGCGATAGAAAAATTAATGTTCTTTCCATTTCAAATCAAATCCAATGTTTCAGTTTCCAGCGCCTATGATTTGGACATTGACCTTTCGCGTTCTGGGACCATCGGCGTCTAGCATTATCACAGACTGCCAGGCACCCAACACGAGCTCGCCATTCTGCAGCCGCAAAGGGAAGGTCGTCGTTGCTGTTAGAAATGGCGAATGTTGTTGGTAGTACGTACGTACTGAAGGCCTCGAACACACTCGTAAACTCTGCTCACCTCAACCTGAAGGACAACGCTAGTTCCGACCAGCATCGATATTAGGTGGGCGTTGGCGTTGATCGGCTCCTGCGCCCTCCACCTCTTGAGGACCTCGGGGTCTTCGATGTTCCAGCCGTTTTCGAGGCAGCGGTCAATCTCAGAGCGCCACTCAGGAGCCTGAGAGGGACGCGAGGTGATGTCGTTGTGCTTATAACTTACGCCAGGAGTCCGACGGGAGGGGATAGGGTGGCGGTCGTCTATGGGCGCGAGCTTAAGGAGCCAAGTTCGGAGGTCGGAATCGAACCCCTCTTCGTACTCGTTGACGTAGATGCCGACGGTGGTGTGCGGAGTGGTGATAGTTACTGTGCCATGCTCAATTGGCGACGCATCCACGAGGGCCACGATAGACTCCGTCAGGTCGTGGTTTGATATTGTGCCGTCAGGTTCAGTAGAGGAGGAGGAGGGCACGTCACTGGTCGATTCTACGGTCAGCGTGTCGAAAAGCGAGTAAATTCGGTTGCACTCGTTGATGCTGGCGCGGAGCGCCATCGGACGAAGGAGATGCAGAGGGCGTGCTGACATTGGAACTAACGTGGACGAGGGCACAACTATTAGGGTAAATAAAAGAAGGAGAAGGACCGGCGATGTAACTACGTCATGCATCTTGAGCGCACAGAGTGGTGAGGATGGAAGTTGTTGAACTGCCAAAATGCCCTAAAAATAATTTGTAATCATTCCCTCTCCTCCTCTTTCAACGTTTCGAGTTTAATATGCAAACTACGCCCTTCCTATTGCTAATATCAGTCTTGGTATGCTCTGTCCAACCGTTCCGACTGATTCCTCCGAGGAAAAGTTTTGCAGCAAATCGAAATAGCCTATCGAAGTCCCTGCCAGCACAGCCAGGAACAATCGCAACTGAAGAGCCTCAGACACGTTTACCGCGTGATTATAGGAGCTTCACGTTCAGGAACAAGTACAAGATTAATTACGACGTGTCCTGCGCCGGATCTGATAAGCCGCCAATTCTCTTGATCCACGGTGAGCTGCGAGGAGCGAAGCGACGAGCTGAGAACGTTGCATGTATGGAATCCCTATGCACGCCTTGTCTAACACCAAGGACTACATCTTCCACACAATATATTAATAGGCTTTGGAGGCTCCATCAACCACTTCAGGTACAATGAGCCCGTTCTGACGGACGGCGGCTACAACGTCGTGAGAGTTGATTTGCTGGGCTTCGGAGCGTCGGACAAGCCTCCTCCTTCTGGTGACTTGGAGTACAACATGGAGCTCTTCGCCGAGGTTTCGAAGGAATTAATTGACCACGTCGAAGCGGAGAGGGAGGTCGTGGAGGGGAGGAAGTGGATCGTCGGAGGTAATTCGGTAAGTGGTTGGTAATCCACAGTGCAAGTTGAGACGCCTTTCAATCTTACTCGTCGCTTCTCCCCTCACTCAAGATCGGAGGCTTGACTTCGCTCATGGTAGCAAGGGAGCTGGAGGAGCGCTGCAGAGGAGTCGTCTTGTTCAACGCAAGCGGAGGAATGACTAGTTTCAGATACGAGGAGCTGCCGTTGCTGGCCCGACCGATCCTTTGGCTGCTGCAAAACGTCATTCTTAAGCAGTTTGGGAACGGGTTCTGGAATAACTTCAAGCAGCCGGAGAACGTCGAGCAAATCTTGAAGTCTCAGGTCTACGCCAACAACAACACCAACGTGGACGACGAGCTGCTAAGTATAATTCTCGACCCCAGCTATGACGAGGGTGCAAGGGAGGTTTTCTTGGCTGTGTTCGGTGGAGGTGAGAATTTTGTTAGGAGCGAAAACTGAGAAGGCGTTGTGTACGACTTCATCGAGATACTTCTGTACTAAATGTTCCACTTCTTCCTTTGTGACTCGCTTCGCTCTTTGCAGAACCCGGCCCGACTCCGGAAGAGGTTCTAAAGGACTTGGGGAACAATGTCAAGATCCTCGCCCTATGGGGGACAGGTGATCTGTGGACGCCGTTGGAGAAAGGGTTGCATCCGGGGAGTAAATTCGGGGAGATGATTAACCAGGAGAAGGGCGTGGAGTACAAGTTGGTAAGGCTCCCTGGAGCCGGGCATTGTCCTATGGACGAAGTGCCAGATCAGTGTCATGAGGCGCTTCTGCCGTGGTTGAAAGATTTGAAATAAATGATTTACAAGCGAAGAGTTCCCTTTTTTCTAATTTTATTCATAGAACGGAGGTAGGCGAATAACGTTTTGTTGGGGTTATGGTTATTGTTAGGGTTAGGGTTATGGTTAGGGTTATGGTTTGGGGTTAGGGTTATGGTTATGGTTTGGGTTAGGGTTAGGGTTAGGGTTAGGGTTAGGGTTAGGGTTAGGGTTAGGGTTAGGGTT
>BRXX01000079.1:28981-92442 GCA_030267905.1 Triparma verrucosa | reverse complement strand
ACCCTAACCCTAACCCTAACCCTAACCCTAACCCTAACCCTAACCCTAACCCTAACCCTAACCCTAACCGAAATCTCGTTTTGAAACGAGCTGAACGGTGCATCCATATACATAACCATAACCATAACCATAACCATAACCATAACCATAACCCTCCGCCTGCTATGGCTGTTTATGCGCTTTATAAAGAAATAAGAAAAATATGAAGTAGTTTTAATAAAAAAGGTCGCCTTAGTATTTTCACCTAACTGACGAGAATGACATGCTGGGGTGACTTGACGTACTCTTTTTCGCCCACCATTCGGAGGAACAACTCTGGGCCAGCTCGGCGTCGCCCACTCCCGCCCTGCAAAGCGTCTTCAAAAGCAAGCACTCCAGCTCCCCGTCCTTGCTCCCCACCCTGCCGAAGAAGCCCTGCGCCTTGTCCAAGTAATTGAGCGCCTTCCTCCAGAAGCTCTCTCTCCTGGCGCCCCCTCCGGCGCTCGTTACTCCGTCGCCCCCCATGATCTCGCACTTTGCCAGGCATAGCCACGCCTCCCCCACCTCCTCCACCTCTCCCCCCGCCTCCAGAACCGAAACGACCTTCTCTCTGAGCATCACCTTGGCCCTCTTCCACGTCCCAAGTCCCAGAAATACCTTGGCGACCAGCAGCAGCCCACTCGCCCTCAGGGTCTCGTTGCCGATTTGCTCGCTCAGGTGGATCGACCGCCAGAGGCTCGGTAAGACGCCGACCACGTTCCCCGGGCTGCTGTCAAAGACCAGCCTCGCCTGCTGCAGCAAGAACTTCGCCTGCATGACCCTCAGGGAGTAGGCCGCGCTGAGCGCGGCTCCCTGCTCGCACACGCTCCTCGCCTGCGCCCAGAGCTTCTGCTTCGCCAGGAGCTCGACGAACTGGAACGCGCTCCCCACCCAGAGCTCGACGCCGCTCCCGTGCCCCTGCATCAAGGAGACGCTCCTGAGCATCATGCCCACGCTCTCCGCGCTTGCGAGCCTCCCCTGCTTCAGCTCCCGGTCGTGCAGTATGCTGCAGTACACGTGGGGGAACAGCGACACGACCGAGATGGGGTATCGCTTTCTCAGCTCCACGAGCGTCGACAGCGCCGCCTCGTGGACGTTTGCGTTCTCCTGAACTCCGATTCCCCTCAGCATCCCGTGGGCGATCTTGCACACTGCGAGGGTGTAGTCGTGGCTGGTCATAGCCTCGCCGTAGTTCTGGAGCGCCGCTTTGCTCTGGGCGATGCCCAAATTGTGCTTTCCGAAGGTCTCCCAGGCGGCGGCCGCCACCAGGTGCTTCCTCGAGTTGATGTGGCACACCTCGTCGATACTGGTGCTCGCCCCCACTATGGCGTTGCGGTCCATCTCGTCCAGGCTCTGCCAAATCTTGTCGCTGCCCATGTTCTTGCACGCGTGGGTGCTGAGCGCCAGGTTGGCTGTGGCGGCGAGACCGTGGAGTTCGTGCTCCAGGGCCCTCGCGCTGCAGCGCTCCAGCAGCTCCTCCGTCTGGCTAGTCAACCCTGCGGAGGCTACGTCGGAATCGCCCGAGTCCAGCCCGTTTTCGAGCATCTGGTCTCCGCCGGGGTTCTTCTCGGGGCGATCGCTGGAGCGGGCCGCCCCCACTCCGTTGTGGTGCAGCCAAGCCAGAGCGTATGCGACGCAGGCTGTGGATCGTCGCGTGTTAGTATTATTATTCGTGTGTTTCTCTCTCTCTCTCTCTCTCTTGCAATCTCACTGCCCCCTCCTCCTCACCTCCGTCGCCATTCTGCTGCGCCACTCTTACTGCCTCGTCGGTCGCAAGCAGACTAAGGCCCCTGTGCCCGAAGTTGTGGTGCAGAGCTGCGAGGTTTATGATGGCGTACTGCACGAAGTCCTTCCCCCACTTCTCCACCATGGCGTAGTCGAAGTATCTATGGAGGGAATCCAGGGCGCCCGGAAATTCTCGGTGGTGCAGGCAGTTCAGGTACCGGAGGTAGTGCGAAAGGGCTTGCTCGGGGTGGTAGTTGAGGAGGTTCGTGATGGCGGCTTCGGTCTCGTGGAAGTGGACCCTCCCTATGCTGGCTTCAATTTTCAGCGCCCTCTGACGAACCATCTCCGAGATTGAGCTCGGAGAGCACATCGACAGGAGGGGCGAAATGCCGACTGCCGCGAGCGTCGGCGGCGTCTGAGAAGAAGACCCTAACCCCGTTTCCTCCTCCTCCTCCTCCTCCTCCTCAATGTCTTCCCCTGAGATCTTGCTGTTCAGCCTCGCAAAGATGTCGCTTGACTTGCTCGACTTTCTCGACTTGCTGGACGCAGCTGCCGAACGACTCTGGGCCGCTTCGTAAGCCTTCGCGTACGCCTGGCATGCGCTGTAGAGCTTGCAGACGGTCTCGAAGGGAAGCTTGTCGAAGCCGAGGCAGATCTTGCGCACGTAGACTCCGTAGGTCGACTTGGGATCCAGCCCGCTGCAGCCCTCAACGGGGGCGGGGGAAGGGTCGGCGGGAGCTCCGGCGTCCGCGGAGGTACCTTCGGCGCCGGAGGGCGGGACGGGGAGCATCATGGGGACGGCGTCCGAAGTGGGCTGGCAGCCAACACTGTCGGCAATCAAGAGGAAAGAATCGGAGAAGGAGTCGAGGGAAGTCAGGTGGCTGGCCAAGTTGGCTAGGAGGATGGTCTTGTACGAGGGGGGGAGGCAAGACATCAAGCTGCGCGTGCGCACCGGGTTAGCATAGCCGCCTGCGATTGGATCGATCGATTGAAAGTGAAAGCTGCCGCCAAGACACTGAATCCTTACCGCTGCAGGGAGGGAGCGTGGAGTAATGAGTCGCCCTGAATAGCCGAGCTGAGTTCTATCAGGCCCAGTGGAGGAGGAGAAGTGCGCGTCATGACGATCGCGAGGCACCACGAAAACGGACTGGGCGTAGACATGGAGACAGAGGGCAACCAAGGCGGCGGACTATTTTGTAATTTGTCGAAGCTGAAAAATTAGGTTCAGCGCGTTATCAAGATGGTGGGTTGCCGCTTTATGTAGATGGGCTCTAGGAATGTTTGGCGTGGCACTTCAGGCTGAGCAGGCAGGGATTGGAACGACAATTATAAATTACTCTTTCCAGGACATTAGGCATTATTCAGAAGGTGAAATTTCCCAAGCTTGAATGACGTGGGGGGGGGGGGGGGGGGGTTCTATGCATCCCCTTGCTAATTTCCATGGCCAATTTAAAAATTCCCGCTTGGATCCAATCTCAACTCGAAAACCGGAAGTTGAAAGCCTCCGACGGCACCGCAGTACAGTTCAGTTGTCGTCCAAAGAACCCTCCACCTGTCCAAACGACTCCAATATCCTAACATCGCCACCCCTCCAGATACATACACACACACGCCCTCCTGCAGACAGTAGAGAAGTGAATAAAAGTACAGAATGGCGAAAGCTCTGTTCTCCCTCTCCACCATCATGGTCTTCGTCATCATAATCATCACCACCAAGGCCACTTCGATTTCCCTCTTGGCGCCTTCCTCAGGCGTTAACTTGAACCTCAACTTCGACACCGGAACCAGCAACATCCTTGACTCCATTGCTGTTGATGATCGGACCTTCAAAAAATCTGACGCCACAATCTTTTCCGTCGAGATTGTGAACAGAAATTCTATCTTCACCCTCACCTCTAAAGACGACGATGTTATTCGCTCCCTCACGTCCTCAGACACCAACGATCAGGTCACGGCGAGCTGGCAGTTCAACAATAACATTACAGTTACTCTCCAGTTCTCCTCCTCCTCCTCCTCCTCGTTCATTGACGTGACACCTTCAGTAATCTTCCCTGACTCAACCAACCACGGCGTGGCCACGTTCACAGTGTCCATTCCCGTCAACCCGCAAGCCTCCGACACTGCTTTCTTTCCCGACTCGTACGGCGAGGAAGCTAGCGCCACAAACACTTACTCGGGGACTTACCCCTCTGCCTCTGCGGCCATGCAGCACATGGCCATTTCTTCCACAACCGCTCCCGGCCTTTACATCGCTTCTCACGACAAGTCCGGCGATTGGAAGGAGCTCAGCTATGACGGTTCGTCCGCCTTCGGCGTCAAGATGGTGCCAATAGGCGCGACGAAACCTGTTTCCGGCTGGACTGCTGAATATCCCGTCTCAATTGCTGCATTGCCGAAAATCGGCGAAAGCGCCCCTCTTTGGTTTTTGGCCTCTGAGCTCTATCGCGCTTTTATATTCGCCGAGCCCGCCGCGCCCTGGCTCCAGCAGGGTCCCATTCAAAAGCGCCTACCGACCCACCTTCAAAATTCGCACCTGTGGCTCAACACCGGCTGGCAGTGCCATGACGTTTTCGAAGACGCTCAGGGCGATCCGGCCACGGCTCAGAAAAGGGTGGAGGATGTTGTGAAACTTTGGCGCAGTCTGGGACTGAACGATCCCGTGGGTTTGCACTACTACGAGTGGCAGCAGGGCCCTGACCCTGACCCATCCGAACGCTATTTGTTCGACACTCACTACCCTGACTACTTCCCCGGAAGGGTCTCGGATGACGGCACCACAGTCGAATCTTTCGCTGCGTCCGTCCTTGCCAATCTCGGCGTTTACACGTACCCCTACATCAACGGAAGAATCTTCGACCTCACCTGTGACTCGTACATCGCCGACAACGGCGAGGAAGTCTGCGTGAAGGTTCCGGAGAAGATGAAGCTCTTTGACGGGGAGAATACGAAGTTGTCAGTACCCACGGAGAACTACGGGAGCGGTCCTGATTTCTGCATCGCCAACCCCGCCACCGAGTACTGGCAAAACAAACTCGGCTCGACTGTAGAGTCGCTCGTCAAGGACTACGGCGCCTCAGGGGTTTACATTGACCAGGTACGACGCAGCAAGGAGCGGAGCGACGAGCTGCAATGAAAGCTAATGTTATTGATTATTATTTTCAACGTTTTTACACACACCACCACAACCACCACCACCGCCGCCTAATGCCAACTCGTCGCTCGTCGCATCACCCTTCGCAGGTCGCCTCCGCCTCCATGAACTTGTGCTACGATCCTGCTCACAACCACACCATCGCCAACGGCCACTGGTGGAGAAACGGCTACCTCGAGATGTTCAACAAGATCCACGAGCTGGCGCCGGGTGCGCCCATGGTTACGGAGAGCAACTCGGAGATATACATGGACATGGTCGAGGGGTACTTGCCCCTGACCGCCTTCATGAAGGGCTTGGCGTCGTCTTCAGGAGACAAGGTCTTGGTCCCCGCATTTTCCTTCGTGTACGGGGGCTTCTACAACGCCTTCGGCGCCGAATTTTATCAGGCCGACTTCACCGACGTTCCTTACTTGAGAGCGAAGATCGCGGCAATGCTCGTCACTGGCACACAAATCGGGTGGTTTTCTCTCGGAGGAATCGAAGACGATGCTTGCGGCGAGATGGGACTGTACGACCTCTTCATGGACGAGGGGAATCTAGATGTGAGCCAGTACATCGTTGACAGCGCCAACGTTAGATCCGAGCTGGTCGACTTCTTCTTGAACGGCCGCCAGTATCCGAATCCTGTCTCCGACCCTGCCCCCGAGATTGTGAAGGGCAACAAGGAGTACCACGACGTGATGACTGGAACCTGGGTGAGCGAAGACGGGGGGAATGTTGCCGCGGTCGTTTGCAATGTATCAGGATCGGACAAAAAGTTCACTCTCGCTTTTGACTTTGCAACGTACGGGTGGAAGGAGGGAGACAAGTACAAGATGGAAACGTCAAAAAAGGTCTATGTCGTCGAGAGAGGAACCAGCCACGTCGTTGAATTTGATGTTGCGGGTAGCGGCATCGAGGTAGTGCGATTCTCATTAATAATTTAAACAATGCGCAAATTAACTATTTAATAAAATAGATTCCTTCTCTTACCAAATCTGGCACAGCGAGAGGAATTCTTGAAAACTTGCACCAAACTTCTATTTTAACCCGAATATGACCTCAATCGTCTCAACCGCCCTCCTCCTTTGGGCTGCTGCCCTGCCTACTCTGTCCCTTGCTGCGGTGCACCGTCGTGGATACGTCCGTAGCGAGAACAACAGCACACTTGGAGGAACCATTCCTCTAGTCACTATTACTCTTGATGACATCAAAAACGCTCCGTCTTCGATTGATTGGTCGGCTGGTGGGAATTTGGCCATAACCGACGTGAAGGACCAAGGAAACTGCGGCAGCTGCTGGGCTTTTTCAACGATCGAAACCGTCGAGAGTGCCCTGTACCTTGCAGGTACCTTCGATAGCCCGACAGCCCTTAGCACGGAAGAGCTTGTTGACTGTGTGAGGGGCTCGGGTTGCCGAGGGGGGGACATAACAACCGGCGTCGACTACCTCGTAAAGAAGGGAGTTGTTCTGGCAGAGTCCTACCCCGATACGAGTTCCAACTCGAGGCCGGCAAAGAAATCTTCCTGCCAGGTCAAGGATAAAGAGATTGCAGCAAAGATCTCTGGGAGGAAATTTGCCGTCCCGGAGTGTCGTGCCGGTGACTGCAGCAAGCAGGACGAGGAGGCCCTCGCCGCCGCCCTCGCCAAGTACGGTCCCATTGCCATCTGCATCAACTCCGGCTATGATCAAGGTGGAGATTGGGATGAATATGTGGGTGGAGTTTTGAAGGGCACTTGCAGGGCCAAGGCCGACGACGTTGACCACTGCGTTCAACTTGTCGGTTACGACAAGAACGCCGCAACTCCGTACTGGAAGATTCGCAATAGCTGGGGGAAAGATTGGGGAGAAGACGGCTTCATTCGTATCCCTTACGGCGACGGCAATAAATGTTGCGTTGCCTGCGAAGCCGTCATCGTCGAAGTTTGAGCGGAATATAAGAGTAGAAGAAGAAACGCCGATATCTTTCATCTTTCGTATTAAAAATGTGCTACTACTACATAAGCTAATAATTAAGTAACCGAAGTAAAGTCGTCAAAACTAAACCTCGGGACGCGAGTCGAAGCCAACTCCTGCTGAAGAAAGGCTCCCAGCCTCCGACTCGGCCGCCTGAGCTTTGAGCTGTGCGAGCATGCTTGGCGGTTTCCCCGTCTTGGCCTTCCCCGTCTTTTTGTTCCTCGCCCCGCCTCCTCCTCCTCCTCCTCCCTTGCCCCCCCTCTTAGCGGTCTTCGTACTCATCATCAACTTTGCTCTTCTGTTGTCCATGGCTGGCTTCACCTTCTTCTCCTTCATGAGCCTCTTCAGCTTCGCCGGGCTCCCCGCCCCTCCAGTCGTCGCCCATATATCCGCACTGTCGTTCAAATTTCCACCGCTTGTGCTCCTACTTGTGTTCGTCATGAACGGGTTCATGGACGCCCCTGCTGTGCTCGCAAATTGCTCGAAGCCCAAACCGGTCTCCGGCGCCGAAATGACCTCGCTCACGTCCATGGTCTCTCCTGACGCCAGCGCCGTGTAACGCACCCAGTGGCTCACCGGCGGCTTCGGCTTGGACTTCTTGATCGTCAGGGGTATCAGAGGCTCCCCCGCCAAAGTGAATCGCTTCCCCTTGCCGCCGGTGGGCGCGTCCTTCTTCCACATGGCATCCACGAGGGCTTGCTGGGCGTTCCGCGCCGCGCTCCTCGCCTTCTGCGACTCCACCTGCAGCACCATGATATTGTTCATGATTTCCTTGGTCACGTCCTCCAGCCCGTCCCTCTCCTCCTCCAGGACCACGATCTTCTTGTTCCTCTCCTTTATCTCGTTGTTGAGCCACTTGTACTTCTCGGCGATCGCCTGGGACTCCATCTCGGCCTCCGAGACCCTCAGCGTGATGCTATCCAGCAGGCTGCTCTTCTCCTTGAGCTTCTCCTCTAGCTCTATCCTCTCATCGAAGATGCGCTCCTCAAGGTCGTCAGAGTCCCGGAGCGCCGTGCAGTCCGGACGGAGGCAGGGACCCAGGTCCTCTTCGTCCCCGTTGTTCGCCGCGGCGGCCGCGGCCGCGGCTGCGGCCGCCGCCGCCTTGGCCTTCTTCTGGGCCTTCAGCTTTTTCTTCACCTTGGCGGCGTGCTCCAGCTTCATCTTCTCGAGGTCGCTGCCGTCGTTACCCAGAGACAGGGCGAACTCGCACATAGCGGGGGTGGGCAGGTGCGCAAAGTCGGAAAACGCAGTGTGGGAGGATCCTGGGAGTGGAAGGGGGGTTAGTAGGGTTGAGGAGGAGGGAGAGGCAACAATTGGGTGAGGGGGTGGTGGAACGAAAAACGGAGAAGAAGTTTAAGAGTGCCTCGCAAGAAGGCCTGGTTCCAGTTCGTCAATCGGAAAAGTGGATTCGGGGTGGGACACCCAATTAGACTGCTCGGGAAATAACTGCCGCTGGTTCAACCCTTTCAGAGAGACACTTCTGACAGTCGTCCTTTAACCTTACCTCCGCCGAAGCTTGTTAGGGGCTGGGTCGCCTTCTTCTTTGCCTTCGCCATCGGACTAGCGGGGATAGTATCGGACTAGCTGGGGTATTTTGAAGAGATTTTGAAAGCCAAAATTTCTGTATCGGGTCGTTACGTTGGGGTGGAGTGGACACTCTTTTGGATGAACCCTAACTCACTTAGCGGTTCAGTCGCTCATTTTTATCTTCGGCTGGGAAACTGTCAGGGAAAGTCAACGGATCATCTTGGCTTGTAAAACCCTAACCCTATCAATCTACAAGTAGATCCAATCCATTTAAAAGAACTTTTATAGCGCTGCTACGCGTATTCCTTCTTAATCTCACATTCCCCTCCCTTAGCCCCCGACATGTCTACTAGCCCTTTTCACTTCCTTCTGCTGTCTCTTCTGCTGGCCATAAACGTCGGCTGCGTGCTTGCGGGCGGCTACAGTCTGACTGTCCGTGATAGCATAATGATAGCGCACAGGTATGCTCCCTTTCTCCGCCTCGATACTACACAAAACCTACTAACCCGTCATGATCATTTAGCTTCGCAAACAATCCCTCCTTCGGCCCCGCGCAGAACCTCCACGGCGCTACGTACACTGTCGACGTGACGTTCAAAACACCCAAGCTCCACCCGAAAAACAATTGGGTGGTGGACATAGGCGAGGCCTCTGAGGTCCTCAAGGAAGTCTGCGAGGCTTACAACTTCAAGAATCTGGACGAAATGTTTCCGGGGGAGATGACGACGACGGAGTTTATGTGCAAGAAGATCTTTGAAGGGATTAAGAAGGGGAGAGGGAAGAACTGGTTCAAGGGAGCGCTGGAGATTCGGCTGAGTGAGAGTCACAAGGCCTGGGCAAGCTACGAGGGAAAAGTTTGACAAATTATTTTTGATTCAAAACGCGAAGTTTAATTTTTTGTAGCGTCCCTCAAACCCCTCCCCTCTTTCACTCTCACTTCTCCTCTATACCCCTCCCCTCCTCCCCCCCCCCCCCCAACTTTATCCCCTTTCCTTGCCCCCCTCCCACTCCAAACCCCCCTCCTCTAAACATCCCCTGCAAACATGGGCTGGAAGTAATTCAACAGCTCCCCGATACTAATGAGTCCGTTCATGAGCTCCGCCTCGTTGAAGCACTGCTGCGTCGTGATGACGGCGAGCTCGTAGGGCGAGATACCGAAGCTGCGGTGTTAACGAGTTAGAATTTGGGGATAAGAAAATTGTGCACGTCCTCGTCACTTCTTCGCTCTCGCAGCAACGCCTCACCTGGCCTCCAAGTCGGCCGCCTCGTACAACACCTTCATGACGCTCGTGACAAAGTGAGTGGTCTCGTCGAGGCTCAAGTGGCCGTCTCCGTCGGAATCGTGGATCGTGAAGGTGGTGATGATCTTCTCCTTGGCGGTGGAGTTGCACAGGACGCTCAGGCCGGACGTGAGTTCGGCGAAGTCGACTTTTCCGGTGGAGGCGGAGTCGAAGGAGTTGAAGATGCGGGCGCCGACCTGCATCGCCATGGCGAAGTTGCTGCCGTAACAGGGGGAGCCTCCGAGGGCTCCGATGTTCTGCAGGCACTTCAAAAACGCCTCCTTCCCCAAGTTGCCGTCCGGGGCAGACTCCGAAAGGATCTCGAGCAAATCGTCGACGGTCACGGACCCGAGGCCGAGCAAGATTTTAGTCGCCTCGAGCTTGTCCTTGACGCTCAGGTTGTACCTCTTTTCCTGGTCCTCGCCTTCTCCTCGTTCATCGCCGTCGTCCTCGGCCTTCCTCTTGACTCCCCCCCCGGATTCCCCGGACCCCCCTGACCCCCCGCTGTCCGTGGTGTACCACTTGGTGAACTCCTCCAAGCTAATGTGTCCATTGGCATTGAGCCTCGCCTCGTCGAACGCCTCCTTCGCCGAGATCGCCGCGATCTCGGTCACGCTGTTGATAACCTTGTTGGGGTCCATGAACTTCTGCACCGAGAAGATGCTCATCATGAGGCTCTCGATCTGGGAGCGCGACAGGTGGCCGTCGTCGTCCTCGTCGTAGAGCGTGAAGGCCGTCCTCATCTTATCCTCCTTCTTGGCCGTGCAGAGCATGGTCAGGACGGTCGCGACGTCGTTGAAGTTGACTACCTTCCTCCCGCCGTCCATTCCCTGGGTCTCGAACATGTCCATGAACCCGAAGCTGAAGTCCTTGAGCTTCTGGTGCATGGAGGCATCGCCGGATCCGTCGTTGAAGCCCCCGGCGCTCCTGTTGAGCTTGACGAAGAACCTGTACATGGCGGCGACGTCGACGACGCCTGTGGGGTAGACGTCCCCCATGAACACCTCCATGACCTCGGAGATGCCGTAATGCTTGAGCGCCGTCAAGTCCCTGATGTCGTTCCACGTCATGGTCTTGATGGTTGTGGTTGTGGTGGTGGTGGTGGTGGGGGTGGAGGTGCTGGGCGAAGCGCCCTCGCCCTCGGCCTCGCCAGAGGCTCCCGGGTCCTCGTACCAGTCCTTGAACTGGTCGAAGGTTAGCTCGTGATTTTCGCTGATCTTCAGCTCGAGGAATGCCTCCTCGGCCGTCTTCGAGCCGAGAAGGTCGGGCGTCACCCCACCGTTGGTGGGCCCGATTTCGGGGTTCATCCAGAAGAGCAGCTTGAAGACTGACGAGAGGTAGACGGACAGGTCGAACTGAGAGATGGAGGAGGTGCCGTTGACGTCGAAGAGGGAGAACGCCGCCTTGGCCTTCTCGTCCCTGGTGCCTCCGCAGAGGACGCTGACGCCTGAGCAGATCTCGGAGAAGTCGATCAGCTCCTCGCTGGGGAACTCGTTGCTCAGGAAGGCGCTGAAAAGTTCATTGCCAAGGTAGCTCGTGAAGGACTCCAGGTACGTCGCCAAGGGAGGCTCGGCGGTCACGATGAACTTGCTCAGGCCCTGCAGGAAACCTTGCCGGGAGAGCATGCCCCTCATGTCGGTGTACTGCGCGAAGACATCGAAGACCACTTCGGGGCTGTGCGCCTTGAAGGTCGTCAGCTGCCTGATCTCCTTGAGGGTTTTGGGGACACTGCGGTGCTGGGGAGGTGTGTACATTTCCTCCTCCTCCTCCTCCTCGCCGTCGTCGTCGTCGTCGTCTTCTTCTTCCTCATCCTCGTACTCGTCATAATCTTCATAATCCTCCTCATCATCATCGTCGTCGTCGTCATCATCGTCCCCCGCCTTATCTCCGTAAGCGTTACCAAGCCCGTCCTGCATGTACCAAGTCGTGAACTCCTTGAAGCTTAGCCTGCCGTCGTGGTTGAGGTCCGCGTCTGCGAAGGCCTGCATGGCCGTCTGCTGCGCGAGCTCCTCGGGGCCGCAGTTTACCTGGGAGATTATGTCGGGGTTGATCTGGTAGAGCATGCAGAACATGCTGGTTAGGTATGTGATCATCTCGTCGAGGGAGATGAAGCCGTCGCCGTTGAGGTCGAAGAGGCTGAAGGCGGCCATGACCTTGTCGTCCCTCTCGCCGCCGCAGAGGACGCTGATGCCGGAGGCGAGCTCGGCGAAGTCGATCAGCTCGTCGCCGTTGAAGTCGAGGGCCTGGAAGAGAGACTCGACGACGAAGAGGATGCGACTGCGACGAGTTAACGAGCGAGTTAGAATAAAGCGCAGCGAGACATGAGGAGCAAACGACAACGGCGTCGCGCCTTCTCACCTCCTCTCCTGCTCTCCAAGCAGGTGGATCCTCGCCCTGATGAGCTGCGCGAAGCAGCGGAAGAAGGCCTCCTTGGTCAGGTATCCCTCCTCGTTTGCGAGGCCCGCGAAGAGCTCGAAGACGTCCTCGACGTGCAAGTCCTCGAGGCCGGTGATCTTCTGGACTTCCTCCATGGTGATGGGGTGCATCCCCCCTGAGTCGACATCGTAGGCGAGGGGGTCGTAGGAGTTGTCGCTGAAGCTTCCCGAGTGCTCCCTCTTGTCGTCGGGGGAGGAATTGGAGGCGTCCTGGTCGCCTTCGCCCGCCTCCTGCTTGGACCTCCAGATGTGGAACTCCTCGTACGAGAGCCTTCCGTCGGAGTTGAGGTCGGCCTCCTCGAAGACCTGCTCAGCGGTGACCTGCCCGAGGGTCTCGGCGCTGACGCCCTCGATAGCGTGCTCCCTCCTCTTCTCGGGGTTGACCTCGAAGAGAACCTTGAAGACGCTCGTGAGGTACGTCTTCATCTCGTCGAAGGAGATGTAGCCGTCGCCGTTGAGGTCGAAGATCTCGAAGGCTGAGCGGATCTTCGTGTCCTGGTCCCCTCCGACCAGGACGGAGAGGCCGACGACGACCTCGTCGAAGGAGACGCCGTCCCCGCCGTCGGGCCTCTCGAAGATCCTGCGTGCGTAGAAGAGCGAGCGGAGTTAGTAAACGACGGCGGCGTGATGCGTTTACCGTATTCCCAAAGAAACTCACCTGTACAGGTCGTCGACGAGGCGGTGCACCTGCGGCCCCCTGTCCCCGAGCATCATTTCGAAGCAGCTGTGGAAGTTCCTCTTGCTGATGATGCCGCTCGAGGGGTTCGCGACCGAGGCGAAGGTCTCGAAGAGCGTCTTCACGCTGACCTTGGAGAGGGCGGTCCTCTTGAGCATCTCGAGGGTCACGACTTCGGAGTTGGCGTAGCCCTTGATTTCCTCGGCGGAGGTGGAGGTGTACCACTCCTTGAACTCCGCGAGGGAGATTCTGGAGGATAGGATAGGATCGAGGCGAAGCGACGAGTTAGTTGTGTAATGTAAATGAGTTTAGCGAAAATATATATATATGCTCGAGACCCCTCACTCACCTTCCGTCGTTCCTCGAGTCCGCCTTGGAGAAGGCCTGGCGGGCCATGTTGGCTGCGACGGACGCGACGTCCCCCACGTCAACTCCGCTCTTGGCGAAGATGGACACGATCGTGGTCAGGTACTCGGTCATCTCGTGGAGGCTGATGTAGCCGTCTCCGTCGGCGTCGAACATGGAGAAGGCCTCCTCGACCTTGGCGCTCCTCTGGCCGCCACAGACGACGGTCATGGCGGCGATGAGGCTGCTGAGAGCCGCCACCTCGCCCTCGTGGATGAGGTAAGGGTTGAGGTTGTCCTTGTCCCGGTGGCCGATGGAGGCGGCGACGGCCCTGACGTACGAACCGGGGAGCTTCGTGATGGGATACCTCCTCAGGCCTTCCCAGATGCTGTCCCTGACCCTCTCCCCCCCCCTCTCCCCGAGGTACTGCCACAGCCTCGCCGTCCCCTGAACGTACCCCCTGTAGCTGATCCACCCCCCCTTCCCCGCGGAGCTGTATACCTCCGCGACGTCCCTGATATCGCACGACGCGAGCTTCGACATCTTCCTGAACTGCCCCAAGGAGGTCTCGGGGTCGTCCCTGCGGGTGTTGCTGGGCGCCTCCATGTACTCTGGGTTCCCGACAGCCGAGGCCTCGTACCACCTCTTGAACTCGGGGTAGCTCAGGACTCCGTCGTCGTTAATGTCAGCCTCTTCGAAAGCACTTCGGGCAGTAGCCGCGGCCAGCTCCTCGGCCGTAGCTCCCACCTGGTGTTGTTTCGTGTTGTGTTGTGTTGTGTCAGGGTTAAAAAAGGTGGGGTGGGCAGTAGAAAGTCTGCGCGTGCGGCTTTCTCGGCTCCTCACCTCCTCCTGTAACCCCTTCTTCAAGGAATAGATCACCTTGAAGACGCTTCCCAGATACTCGGTGAACTCCTCCAGCGTAATGTACCCGTCTCCTCCCTGGAGCGAAGCGACGAGTTAAAACTGAGCGACGGTGATGGAATGTTTCTCTCTCTCTCTATCTATCTATCTATCTATCAATCTATCTCACCTTATCATAAAGCTCGAACGCCGTCCTAACCTTCTCCTCCTCGTCCCCCCCACAAACCATCCCCAAACCCGCATTCAACTCCCTAACCTCCACCCTCCCCCCCCTCTCAAACATCCTCCATATAACCCCACACCCCTCCTCCCCGAACTCCCCCCCCACCGCCTCCGCGATCCCCCTACAACAAACCAAATAATCCCCGTACCCCAACACCCCCCCCCTACTAGCCTGCTCGAACATCCTCCCGATATCCCTACACCCGAACCTCCCAAAATAACACCTCTCAACAGCCTCCTCAAACCCCATCCCACTCTCAATCCTTCCCCCCTCCTTCCTCTCCCCCCCCGTAAACCACTCACAGAACTCCTCATAATCCAACCCCCTCCTCCCCCCACACGCTCCCTTAACCGTCTCCTCCGCCAACTCCTCCGGGCTAACCCCATTCTCCAAAAACACCCTCTCATCCTCTTTAAACCTCAACATAAATAACGTGTTTAAATACTCTTTCATTTCGTGTCTAGTAATAAAACCGTCCCCGTTAGTATCGTATATTTCAAAGGCGGCTCTTAATTTTGTTTTTTTATCCGTATTACTTAAACTTGTTAACGCGGTTAATAATACTGGTATACTAGGATTATTAGAATAGAGATTGTAAAGAGAACAAAGATGAGAATGAACTCGTGAAGAGGTGTAGGAGTGGGAAGGAGGGATTAGATGGGTTATTATTGAATTGTATTGCTGAGGAGTTATTAAAAGGCTAAGAGGGGGGTGTTAGTGAATGACGCAACATTTTTTGGGTTGTAGAGGATGTTATGAACAATATAACGTCTCGTCAGATTATAAAAAACGCTACGCGTTCAACCGACCCGCTTCCGTACGGCTCCGGACCTGGCGTGCATGAACAACCCAAGACACGGTTGTTTTCACGCGTTCACATTTCGATATAACGCCAGGGTAACACCCAACAATCTACATCACATGTTTGAGAGAGGGGGCGATACACCATCGTCGCACTAACCCTTACTCAAACGCTCCAACCTAACTTCCATTTCTCATTAAATATTATTTCGTTGCGTTTTGTTCTCTCCCTCCCTCATCCCCTAAAAAAGAAAATAACTCACTTCGAATCAGCAACACTCCTAAACAACTTCGCCATATGCATAACACTAACTTCTGTCAACGTGCACGTCTTAATCTGTAACTCTTCAGTCTTCTCTAATACTACTACGTACGATTTAGAAGAGAAATAGGAAGGGACGGATGCTAAGACTTGTAAGGGAAAATGAATGTCCGAGGAAGGATCGTAGAGACCTACGGGATTTGAGAGGATTTTTAAGCTGCTTTTTATTACGTCTAGGAGCTCGGAGAAGGAGATACCTTGGTATAAGAGGAGGGACGTTGTGAGGGAAGTGGAAGGATGAGAGAGGGAAACGGTGTGGAGGGATAGGGTCGTCATTGGTGGTGGGGGAAAGGTTTGGGGGGGGATGAGGGTGAGACGATCGGCTGTTGAATGTCTGTTGAATGTCTGTTGAATGTCTGTTGAATGTCTGTTGAATGTCTGTCTTTCTGTCGTCTCGTCTCTTATTGGGAGTTGGCGGTCGGGATTAGGGGGATCAGGGGGATTAGGGTAGTTGTCACGTTCTTGTGATGGGTGGTTATTTTGAGCGTATGTACAACTGTAGTGTACTGTACTGTACGCGTTCACGTTGTTAGTGTCGGTGTTAGTGTCTTTATTCGTTTTATACGATATGATGCAGCGTGCAGTGGAGTTATTAGAGATGATATGTACGATGGTTTTATGAAGATGCTCCCCGCCGTAAATCAAATGTGATGGCAAAAGTATTTATAGGTAACGTTATTCAAGATTTATAAGATGTTAGTGTTGAAGGATAGGTGATAGTGTGTCTGTCCCTGATGGTCGATTATGGTGATTTCGTACGCTATTTTTGGGGCAACTTTCGGGGGCCAACTTTGGCAGCAATTTGAATTAAAGTTGGAGGGGTACGTGATTCTGGAACCTGTTGTCGCACTTGTATCTATTTTAACGAGACATTTATACAACATATAATTGTCGCACAGTACGCTTTTATACTAACTACTTGAGTGCTGACGTAAGAAGTCTTCATTAAGTTAACGTAAGTGCCATAAATGTCCATCTTAAGACTATACCGTGACCGTGAAAGAGGCATCAGTGAATTAAAGTATGATTAATGAACGACAACTGTTTGTATAATACGATTGGTTCATATTAATTCATCATCAAATATTATTATACGACACTCCTCTAACACCACTTATAATGAATCGCTATTAAAATTGAATTAATAAGGTTTAAAGGAGCAACCGTCGGTCCCTCCAACCGCACGAGAATTCAACCCAACACTCGACACAATTCTGATTTAAGACATATCAGGACTTATCAAACCTGACAGACAACTGCCTGACATAAACTGCAGAGTGGGGTACTGTGCCTAACCTAACCCTTCACCTGTACCACACACCTGTCCTTTCACCTGTCCTTCACCTGTCCTTCAAAACCCTTACCTTACCTTAGTCTTCCTTCCCCCCAATGTCCTCCCCCCAAACCTCCCAAATGTCCTCCCCCCAACATTCTCCGTCCACCGCCCCTCTCTCCCCTCCTCCCTCCTCCCCCCTCCCTTCCTCCTTCTCTCAGCAAGCGCAGCCTTCCGTCCTTCTTGATGGTCTTCTGAGTTCTTATCTTAGCGGGGAAGCTATATATACTCATGTTATGGAGATTATCGAACAAGCCAAGAGTAAAGTTAATAGAGTTAAGGTGAGACGTCTGACGAGATCACGAGAACAACATCTGACGAGATCACGATTAAGGCATTTACTGGACAATGAAATACATGAACACGAATTGCAGTGTGGCAGAGGGAGCCAGGGGAGGGAGGGGGGAGGGAGGGGAGGACCGGGAGAGCACATTTGATCTGCACAAATGAAGGAGAGACGAAGGAGAGGATCGGGGCATGCTTATTCCTTCTAACTCGTCGCTTCGCTTTGCTCCTCGGCTTGTCCTTCGCTCGTCCCCCAGCGCGACGACGACTCCTCCCTCGCCTCCTCCCCCGACTCCGCCCGCAAGCGGCGCAAGAAGATAACCTCCCCCTCCCCCACCTCCTCCCCCCTCCCCGCCTCAGTCCTCCACTCCCGCAACCCCCTCCCCCTCTCCCCCCGTCGGTCCCCCTCAACCCCGAAACCCCACAAGCCCCTCCCCACCTTCTACACCCCCAACTCCGGCGGTATGGGCCGCCGACGCTCCCAGTCCGCCCCCCTCCCCCTCCTCCCTACCACCCTCGACCCTCTCCCCCCCTGGCCATCCCACCCTCTCCTCTACCCCGAATTCTCCACACACTGTAAAGACCTCATACCCCTCCCGTCCTTCTACCTTCCGAAAATCTACTCCCTCCTCTCCCCCACTCCCACAGACGGCGTCACCGAATCCCAATTCGAAACCTTCGCAAAAACGAACCTAATCTGGTCCCTCGACGAGATCTACTACAACCTCACAAAGTCCCCTTCCTCCCCTCACCTATTACCTTCCTCCTTCCGTCCGATCCTAACCTCCCTCCTCTCTCACCACCCTGGTTTAACCTTCTTATCCTCCCACACCGACTTCCAGCAGAAATACATCGACACCGTAATCGCACGAATATTCTACGAGTGCGACGAGGAAGGGTTGGGGTATTTGACGAGGAGGATGTGTAGGAAGGGGAAGGTTTGGGAGGCTTTTGAGGAGGTTGGGAGGGAGGAGGATATTAATAAGGTGAGCGATTAAGAGAATGTGAAAGAATTACAAATTATTAGGAAAGGGGTCAATACTTTCACAAAGTCGGACTTAATAAAAAATCCGTTCTAACAACCACCTCCTTACATAATAACCTCCTCAGGTCCTCCGTTTTTTCAGCTACGAGCATTTCTACGTCCTCTACTGTCGTTTCTGGGAGCTCGACCTAAACCGCGACTACAAAATAACCAAACCTGACCTCCTAAAATACGGCGACCACTCCCTCTCCAACCTAATCGTCGAACGTATTTTCACCCACGCAAGAAGATTTAACGGTATTATAAATCCAGATGAAATGTGTTACGAAGATTTCATCTTCTTCATGCTCTCAGAAGAAAACAAACAATCCCCCGTCTCCGTAAAATACTGGTTCGATATATTAGACGTAGATGGTGATGGGGTGTTGAATTTGAAGGATATGAAAAGTTTTTATAACGTACAAAGTCATAGAATGCAATGTTTAGGACATGAAGTAGTACCGTTCGAAGACGTTTTATGTCAGATGTATGATTTAATTAAGCCGAAGAGCGAAGTAGGTGTAGTGGTTGAAGATTTTTTACAGCCGGAATGTGATAAGGTGAGCGGAGCGTTGTTTGACGCGCTGTTTAATTTGAATAAGTACCTACAATTCGAGTCGAGAGACCCTTTCCTTGAAAGGACGAAGAGAGAGGATGAGTTCGATAACGACTGGGATAGGTATGCTTGCGTGGATTATAATAGGTTGGCGATGGAGGAGGAACAGAGGGAGGATGATAGGAATCAGATGGAGATTGAGTGGGAGGGGGGGGAGGGGGATAACAACATGAACATCGGGGAGTGAGGGAGAGGGAGGGGGGGGGGAGTGGAAAAAGAGAAGGGGGGGGGGGAGCGATTAAGGAATAACAACTAAAACAGTCTTAGTTTTAACCTGAAATTAATCCATGTACTTCGCGTATTTACTACTATCTCCTTGCTTCTCATCAAAGATCTTCTTCTGCTCCTCCTTGAAGCCTCCGATATTCGCCTGCTTCGCCTCCTCGGCCTCCAAGAGCCTCTTCATCTTCTCCCTCCTCGCCCTGGCGATGGCTTCGCTCTTCGCAAGTTCCTCCTCCTTCAAGGCTGTCAGACGGCCGAGAATGACGATTGTGTTAGATCACTGCAAACGACGAATGTTATTGACGCGGGTTTCTTTACTCTCGGCCTCTCGATCGCTTTTATTCCCTCGGTACTCTGTCCCCCATTCTCACCTTCCTCCTCGGCGTCTTCCTCGTCCTCCTCGGCGATGCCTCGTCTGAGCTGCTTGCCGATCTTCTTGGTGATGGTCGCGTCGCCCGTCTTACTCATCCTCATGTACACCTTGTTCGCGGTCTTGGCCTGCGCGGTGGCCTTCGCAAGGAGCCATGACTCCTCGGCGGAGAGCCTCTCACCCTTCCCCTTCTTCATTTCAATCAGTAGGATGGTCCTGCCCAGGCGCATCCTCTCGACCTTGCGGTGGACCGTCATCCTCTTCTCCTTCACCTGCTTCTCCTGCAGGGTTTCGGGGGAGTCGTTCTCGCCCTCCTGCGCATCATCGTCGTCTCCCGAGCCTTCCCCGCCGCCGTCAGAGTCGGCTGAAGCGTCTCCGCTCTCCTTCTTCTTCTCTCCCACAGCTCCGTACTCCTCAATGTCATTGTCTATCAATTTCTGCAGATCCTTACCGCTCATAGGCTCCGCGACGTTGTAGCTCATGTAATCCCCTCTGAGGATAAAGTGCAAGTTCGACAAGCCGAATTTTTTCGCTCGGAAAGCCCTCTGCCTCTTCCAAAAGCTCGCGCCCATCAAGCACGCCATTATATCCAGCTGCAGCCTAGTGCAACCGAAGGTGAAGCTCCTGTTGGCCTCGCAGAGAGCCCTGAAATTTCCGAAGTACAGCGACCGAGAGACGACCTTGCCCTTCTCATCCTTCGTTGTGTGCGCGCCCTCTTCGAGCTTTGACCTCATGATGCTCGACTTGTTCTTGTTCCGCTTGGCGTTGTTTTTCTTCAGCTAAGAGGAGCGTGAAGAGCCGAGGAGGAGCAATAGCAACGAGGGTTAGACATGCGTGGTGTTGGCGGGAGTGTAGTAACAAACGAAAAATAGTCGCACTCCGAGCTCGTCGTCGCTTCGCTTCTCACACTTTCACTCACTTTTCCCTTGGACTTCTCGTGCCAAATTTCTATCAGTTCGTCTATGTACTCCAAAGGGATTATGCCCTTGCAGTCGTACTTCTTCAGCAACCCCACTTCAATGTATTCCCATAGGTTCTTGGACATCATCACCTCGTCCGCGGAAAGGAAGTTCCACATGCAAAGCACGAAGTCAATGAAAGTCATGCTGGTCTTCTCTCCTCCTGAGAGCTTCGCCTTCAAAAGCCTTTTTTGTTGCTCAGGAGTCAGCTCCACTTCTTTCTTCTTTATGGCTGACTCCGAGCCCCTGCCGGCGTTCGCGTCGGCTATTGCTTGTTTGACCCTCTCGGCCTCTGCCTCCGCTTCCGTCAAGTTGAGCTTAATATCTTCACCTTCCTTGTCTTTCTTGGGTTGTATTTTAAGGCTGTCGTGAAGTTGGTCGATCTTCTTGTCGCTCGCGTCGTCAAAGTAGTGCACCGTCTTTATATTCTCGATGAGCATTTTGTTGTCCCGCTTGAGGTCTTTAGTTTTGAACCTGTACTCCACCTTGTAAAACCAGTCTACCAGCTGCTCCAAGGTTATCTGCTCGGGATCGGGATCGTCGGGGCCTGCTCCAGCGGCTTCGCAGAAGGCCCCGAAAAAATAGTCTAGCTCGTCCTGTGTAAGTTCCAGCATGTGAAAGGGGTTGACTCCGAGCGACTTCTTTAAGTTTTTAAAGCCTCCTCTTCGCCGTCTGACCTCGCTATCTGGCAGGCTCGAATCATCGTTGACTTTTAGATCTACGTTTTCAGCAGCAGCGGTATCAGCTGCGGTACCGACAGCGGTGACGTCCAGGTGCTTCTCGTGGTCAACCACCGGGCCCAGAGAATGGTGGACGGGCGTGTACTTCCTCTTGGGATACTGAGATGTGACTCTTTCTAAAACCTCGTGCGGATGAACTCGGCTAGCAACCTCTACTATTTCGTCCTTTATCTTCTTGGTGAAGTTGGCTGCCATGCCCAGCTTGCCCCAAAGGCCTTGGAACTGGGTGCCAAGGTCCTCCGCGATTTTGTCTTCGCTCACAGAGTCAGGGTCGACGTTCATCAACATCTGTGATGCCTTCATCTGATCCCGTATGCTTATTCTCTTCTCGGGCTTTATTTTAAAGTGCGAGTCCGCCGCTATCTGCTCGTCCTCCGCCTTCTTCCTTATCGCCTCCAGCCTCTCCTCCTCTTGGGCCCGCAGTTCGGCTTCGCGTGCCTTCTGCTTCAGCTGTTCATCGAGGCTGTGACGGGCGAAGCGAGTCGCAAAGGAAGGGGCGTTTGTGACGTTAGAAATGGCCAAGGAATTGAAAACAGCAACGTTTCGCACGGAAGTATCGTCACTTCGCTCCTCGCTGCTCCAAACCGTAACATTCTCACCTCAGAGGCTCCGGCTCCGGCTCAGGCTCGGGCTCAGGCTTTTCCAACTTCTTCTTCTCCGCTGCCACCTTCAACTCTTTTAGGAGCGGATTCGCCAACTCCTCCTCCGTGGGCAGGAGCAATCCCTTCCCCTCATCCGCCAACGGCATCACCTTGTTCTCATTCTTCTTCGATCTGCTCTGGTACTTCGGCTTCTTGCCCAGCAGGATACTTGCGCCCCTCGCCTTCTCAACCGTCACCTCCTCGATTGGTTTCTCCGCGAGCCTCTTTTTCTCCACGTTGGCGACAATCTCGTCCACTTCCGAAAGGTCCGTGTGGATGGTCGCCATGCTGATTGAGGATTGAGGACAGGCTGCTGTTAGCAGTTGCCAATAAAATCGACTGTCTGGTTGGTTCACGGCTGATGTATAATCAAAAAACTTTGATTCGGTGATAAAAAGGGATTTTCCCGCTCTCGTTTGAAGGAGTGCAAGGTTTTGCGTTAATTTTGAAACTGGGCAAGGTTGGTTCTGGCTCTGGCAAGCCACCAGCCCAGGAGGATGAATTTCACACTGGCGTGGCTTGGTTACCTCGCGTCATTCTTAGCGGCACATTCAATAGCACCTATAATTCCATTCAAATAGCGTATCCTGAAACACATTTCACTTTTCGTAGCGTGCTGAACCCATTTCAGAGCCAAGCTTCCCATTACTTCGTGCATCGATATAATCCATGCCTCAACAACCCTCCCTCCTCGATCCCTCAAAGACTCCCAATTGTTCCCTCTCTTCAGATGACGATTCCTATTCATCGGCGAGCATGATCACGCCTCGAAAGATCAAGCTAGAACATTTAGAGGATAAGATCAAGGCCGAGGCAAAAGACGATGAGAGGAATGATGATTTCAAGGACCTTCCAACTCCTCTAGCGAAGCATTTCACACGCCTGAAGCGCAAGTCGATCACGGCTTGGAATACTCTGTCGTCTGAGATACCTAAGATGCCAAAGAAGTCCTTCCGTTCGACACTTCGTAGTGTCGCACCTCTCCGCTTTTGGGTCACCCTTGTCGTCCTGGTAGTGCTTATAATATCGCTGTTGCTGTGGATGATAGTGAAGGAGGACCAGACGATCAAGACCATTTCCAGGACCCTTGAGACCGTCGAACAGGGAGGCTCTCCGGCGTCGTGGAAGAGGGGGATCAAGCCGGTGATTGTGGTGGTTGCGTTTGGGGTTGTGAGTTCTGGGTTGAACGGGTACCTCATGTGGAGGGTGGCGCTGGCCAAGAGCCTGCAGGCTGAGGCGGCGGCCGAGGCGGCAGTCGCGGCCGAGCGGCTCATGAAAGTCGCACCGACCTTCATGGAACGCAACTTTCCCATAATAGCCGCCATACTACCTTCCAACTCTCACGAGCTGGTCCTGTACATAATCAACTTCTTGATGATTTGTCAGGGTTACAACGTGTGGCAGAACTGGCGGCACAGCCCGGTCGCGGGCGCAATTCGACGGTGGCAGAGCACTGGGCTGAATAAAATGCTCCGGAAGAGAGAGTTGCGGAGAATCGCGAGGAGGGCGGAAAAGGAACTGGCCAAGGGAGCGAAGAACGGTGCCGAGGCAGCATTCGCGTTTATGAGAGGAGGTGGACAACCAATAACAGCAGGGAGGAGGCTACTGGGAGGTGTTGCTAGGAGAATATCACGAGTGACTCACTTTGCATGCGCGCTAATTATGGGAATCGGAGGGGTATTGTTGTCAGGGTCTCGGATGTACGACGCCAACGACCACGCCCTGTTTTAACTTTAAGTTACAAAATAAATATAAATGAATTTAAATCAAAATACCACACGTTTTCAATACCAAGACGAACGCCGGCTCGCCTCTGTCCTTCGCACGCTCTCCGTGGCCCTCACGTCGTTGATCCAAAAAGAACTGCTGACCGACTCATTCACGCTCTGGCTTCCGCTGCCCCTGTCTCTGTTGCCGCTGCCTCTACTTGCACAGCCGGCATAATATCTATTGATGTTCACGAAATCAAAAGCCCTCGCCCACTTGAATCTGTCAGCCTCTCCAAAGCTCTTATCATCGTTCCAGCTCCTCTCGATGATCATGGCCATGCCGTGGTAAAGCTTATTGGGGTTGATCAGCCCGCTCACAGCGCCGCCTATCACGGAGCTCGTCAGCATACCAACGTGGGTTATCGTCGAATCGTAGTCCTCGCCATCGACATGTATCATTCCCACCAAAATACTGAACGTAGTCAAGGGACTCTGCGTGAAGCCTCCGAAGAAGGACGACATCGTGCAAATCACAACGAACTGCGACGATACGGTGGCGGATGGAAACAGCGGGAAAAGCTCGCAGTACACTATTTGGCCTAGGCCTGAGCCTGCAGACAGTGAAGGGGCGAACACCCCTCCGCACACACCAGACATGTAAGTCAAAATCGTGCCCATAACTTTCGTCACGAAGTAGGTTGAAGGGATTGATCCGTTTGTCCCGCAGTACACGCCCTCTGGCGAAAGAATCTTTACAACTTGCGAAGTCCCCTCACCCGCAGATGCGCCACCAGTCGCAATATGTAGTGCGCCTAAGAGGCCACCGCAGACAATGCATATCAAGTAAGATGAAATCGCTGACCTGCGCGCACACCAAGCCTTCAGCTCTAAAAGCCAGAGGAGGATTTGGGAGTTGAGGCCGCCAAAGAATCCACCAACGACGCCTGAGACAATGCTCACATAAAAGAGCTCCGAGGTCGTCGCAAAGTCAGTCACATCTCCGAAAAAGCTGAGGTTCTCGTAATCGTGATTTATGAGGGTGTTGAGACCGAAAACGCAAAGCATCGAACAAACCACAGACGTCGCAATGCAGCGCCCCATGGGGAAGTCAAAGGTCGAGGCGAACTCTTCAACAGCGAACAGCACCCCACCCATGATCGAATTGAAGGCCGCTGCGATGCCTGCTCCAGCGCCGGCTATTATAGCCACCCTCACGTATCTTGTGAGATTGGGAGTGATGGCGTCCCTGCCATTGCGGCCAGCTAGATACAGGAAACAATTGAGTGTGAGGACCATCGTTGAAGCTGACAGGATCACCATGGGGCCCTCCTTTCCCATGCTGCCCCCTCCAGCAAGCCCAAGAAAAAGGAGACCGAACTTTCCAACCAATATTCTGAAGGAGACGACCGAGGGCAAAATAACGAGACAATCCTCCCTCTCGAGGAGAGTCATGGCTGCAGGGATACCGGAGCCCTGGGTCCCAGTGAAAATCGTTTTTGTGAAGACGTGAATAATGAGGAAGATGACGGGTGTGTATATTAAGGCTAACGGAGAGTTCAGTAATTCCTTGTGGTTTGTCGAGATGAAGTTGTCGGCGAACGGCAAGGCGTACGAAAGAAGTACAGCGACTGCACCAGCTGCGAGCCCGCCCACCACGAAGACGCAGTTGAGCGCCGTGAAGTGGCTTTTCTGAAACACTAGAATCACATATTGCCTAAATATGTTCGCGATCGTGTCTGATTCCCTTGAGGAGTCTTCAAAAACTTGTCGGGCAATCTGGGTCTCAGTGGGGGAAGGAGAGGGGTTTAACGGGTTTGAAGGCCTCGTAGTGGGGGGGAGAAGATAGTCGGCCGGGATGTACTGGCTTTCAAGGAGTACCGGCGGCAAAAGCGCATCGTTGAGGTGCTCCTCCATGTTTGTTTGGTGAAGGGTGCTGGGAGAGGTCGTCGCAAGATTTTATAGGAGATTTGTTTGAAGGAAAAGTTGACCAAAATGGGAGCTGGTGCTTCGATTCCCGACACTTTGAGTATTGACGAGGTTAAAACGCTTGCCGGTGAGTAAAAGATGCGTTGGAAGCAGTCGTAACATTTCGGTTCTCACTTGCAAGACTCCGACAGTTTAGCCTCGCTAACCACTTGGCTGACTTGGATTTTCAGGGGATAAATTCGACCACGCAGTGTACGATGCCCTTCCAAAGGGTGCTGACGGGAAGATTACCAAGGAGGCGTTCTTGAAACTGGCGGCCCCCACGCCAAGTGATGAACCTGCCCCTGTCTCTGCCCCTTCCCCTGCGGCAACCCCTGCCGGTGGAGGAACAGTGATTGAGGTGGAAATGACAGAGCTTCCACTAGCCGTGGATAAGGCCCGAGCGGCGGGCCTAACCCCTCTCATCCTTGACCGCTCTGCGAGTCACCTTCTCGACAACTTCCATAACTACAAGGCGGATGCGTTGCTGGACGCTAAGATGTGGACCTTGAAGCTCGCCAAGAAGGAAATTCCGCAGGAGGAGGCCCTGGAGGGACTCCGCTCTAAGTTGAGCTACTCCATGGCGAGGGGTATGGACCTAGTTATCTCGTGTCAGAGCGCATCTCCGTCCTTCTCGTCCACTCTCAACGGCGACGTGTTTCCCCTTGAAGTGTTCAAGGACTCGGGCAAGGCTTTGATCAACGATGATTCGGCGTCGAAGATCATCACTGACGATCACGCTAAGGAGTTGACTTCCGGAATGAAAATGTGCAACCCCGAGTTCAAGGTGCAGGTATCCAGCCACTTCGGCGTTGATGACATCGACGATTTCTTGTTCGCGAAAGGATTTGGCTTTGAAAAGGTTCCTAGGGAGTGGTTCCAGATCTTAAACATAAAGCACGACGAAGGCACGGAGCTCTTGGATTAAACAAAGCACAAATGTCACCGAAGACAAGGAACATTATATTGCTATCGCTTCAAGGCATCAGGGTAAAAATAGAGAGTGAGGGGTTTTCATGTTTCAATTATTTTCATTTCTTCTCAGCATTAAACAACCGCCTCTCCACCAAGAATGTCTCCATATCGTCAATCGTGAGGCTCTTAACCTTATTCCTGTGCTCCTTCTTGAATATCTTGAGGAACTCCTCCGTGTCAGGCTTGTTCAGGCCCAATCCAAAGTGAGTGTCGTAAGCGAACGACTCGAGAGACTGCCAGAAGGAAGTGTCGGGGTCGGCGAAACGGTTGCCGAGGGTAGAGGCGACGACGGGGCGGGTGGAGGAGGGGGGGGCGGGGAGGGAGGCGAGGGTGTGCGCGACTTGGGAGGTGGTCTTGTCGCGGGATTTGTAGTGGTCTCCCTGCCGGACAATGGGGAACTGAGGGGGGTTGGGGGCGAGGGCGCAGCGGACGGCGGGGAGGGGGGGAGAGGGTGGGGTTAGTTTCTAATGCCAGTTTGCGGTGCTTCGTCGTCGACGGAGAAGAGCAGTACAGAGGCCGTAAGCTCAATCACGTCGGCATTCCACCGGCGAACAATTTGTGCAGATATTGTTTCCTCGCCGATCTTACTAGTGCGTACGAGGACCGTGCGTACCTTGTCCAGTTGTTGCTGCAACTGCGGCGGCACGTCGAACGCTGCTGTGGTCGACATCGATTTATCCTTCTCTGCCTTGGGAAATCAACATCCTGGAATCACTTTGTGATTTGCGTCATGTAAGGTCGATTCAGGGGCCTACTCGTGTCGTCGAATCTGGTTGCGTTAACTTTTATCTGCCATGGTTGCAGCAAAAGATGAAAAAATATCGTATATAATGACAAATTTGGATTAGAAGAGACGGGCTGTGATCCTGCAAGTCTCGTGATGTCTGATTCTGCTGACCGCTTGCTGCTTGCCAAAACAAACAGTGATATCGTGCGACGCGAGCGGTGGTCTTATAGCATATCTGGCGGCCACCGATCAACGTACCTCTAACCCTTCCTCCTCCCCTCCTCTCGCAGCTCCTCAACCCAAACCCCACAACACCAACACAAACAACACCATGAAGTACGTCGGAGCCATCGACCAGGGCACCTCGTCCACCCGATTTATGATCTTCAACGAGTCCGGCGACATCGTCGCGGTCAACCAGAAAGAGCACAAGCAGTACTACCCGCAGCCTGGCTGGGTGGAGCACGACCCCATGGAGATCTGGTCCTGCACCTGCGACGTGATTTCCGCCTGCTTGAAGTCGTCTCCGATCTCGGCCTCCGACCTCTCCGCCGTGGGCATTACCAACCAGAGGGAGACCACGCTCGTGTGGAACGCCGAGACCGGGGAGCCGTACTACAACGCCATCGTTTGGAACGACACGAGGACGGCTCCGATCGCCAAGAGCATGGAGGGCAAGTACGGGCCCGACCGCTTTAGGGCGAAGACAGGCCTCCCCTTGGCTAGCTACTTCTCCGCCACGAAGTTGTCGTGGCTTATCGACAACGTCAAGGGCCTGAAAGAGGACTTGAAGTCGGGAAAGGCCAAGTTCGGCACCATCGACAGCTGGCTCATGTACAACCTGACCGGAGGCGTCAACGGCGGAATCCACATAACCAGCGTCTGCAATGCCAGCCGCACGCTCCTGATGAACCTCGGGACTCTTAAGTGGGACGACGAGATCCTCAAAGCTCTCGACATCCCGAAGGAGTGTCTTCCCAAGATCGTCTCCAACTCCGAGGTCTACGCCAATGGCGCCAAGGGCGGGTACTTGGACGGCGTGCCTCTGGCGGGAATTCTCGGAGACCAGCAGGCCGCGATGTTCGGGCAGACGTGCTACGCGGCGGGGGAGGTCAAGAGCACCTACGGAACCGGAAACTTCGTCCTGATGAACACCGGCAAGTCTCAGTGCCCGAGCACTAACGGACTGCTGACGACGATCGGGTACAAGCTGGGCGACGAGGAGGTCGTGTACGCTTTGGAGGGCGCAGTTGCTTACTGCGGCAGCGTCATCCAGTGGCTGAGGGACAACCTGAAGATCATCCAGGACGCGCCCCAGAGCCAGACTTTCGCGGAGAAGGTCGACGACAACGGAGGCATGTACTTCGTGCCCGCTTTCGCCGGGCTGTTCGCCCCGCGCTGGCGGGCCGACGCCCGTGGCTGCTTCGTGGGTATGACCGCTTACAACACTAGGGACCACGTTTGCAGGGCGGCGCTCGAGGCGGCGGCGTACCAGTGCAAGGAGGTCGTCGACGCCATGATCAAGGACTCGGGGGTGAACTTGACCGCAATGAAGGTGGACGGAGGAATGACCGCCAACACCCTTTTGATGCAGTTCCAAGCCGACATCCTCGACTGCCCCGTTTACCGGCCGGTCATTCCCGAGACGACTGCTTTGGGGGCCGCGTACGCTGCGGGCCTGGCCGTGGGCGTGTGGAGCGGGCTGGACGAAATCAAGAAGCAGTGGCAATGCGACGAACAGTGGGAGAGCAAGATGGAGACGTCGGTGAGGGAGAAGTACTGGATGGAGTGGAACAGAGCCGTTAGCAAGAGCCTCGGGTGGGTCGACGGGGGGGACGGAAGCGAGCCGAAGAAGGGAGGAGGGTGGGGGAAGGTCGTAGCGTTCGCGGCCGTTGCAGCGGGGCTGGGTTTCATAATGGGACAGAAGAAGCGTTAGGACGTTTAGGATGCTGATTGGTAAAAGGGGAGAGGGGTGAGATGGTGATTTAGAGTGTGTGTGTAAGATTGAACGAAAAGATTTTTTAGTAAGCAATGACGCTCTGTTCTTGTTTTGTTTTAATTAGAGTCGGGTTTCTTTCGGTTTAATGTTGGTTAATTATTGTATAGAGCGGAGGTAGGCGACTACCTCAGATGTTGTGCCAATGTTGGAGGGAACTAGCTTGGAGCAGTTGGCGAAGACATCGGTACCAAACGTTTGAAGCGAGTCCGGGATCTTCATCTCTCTTAAACTTTTGCAATCTCTGAAGGCTTGTCGACCTAATTGTTGAATGTTCGTGTGAAGGAGATCGACCTGTTCTAGATTTAAGCAACCTTCGAAGGAGTGATTACCAATAGATGTTAACGACTTTGGGAATGTTATCTCTTTCAAACTACTGCAGCCTGCGAAGGAACCAATACCGATACTTGTAATGCCTTCGGGGATGTCTACAACGACGAGATTGGAGGCCCAGCTGCAGGCATGATCTCCGACCTTCGTAATATTCAGAAGGAAGACGACCTTCGTCACTTGCTTCATCCTTTCCTCCCTCGCATAAGCTTCACTCACACTTATATCATTCCCTCCATGAACAATAATCTCGCCGAAAGGCTCATCTTCCAACTCAATCAGCTTCTTCTCAACTACCTTATGCCATTTTCTATCAAGCCAGCGCATCGAAACTAAAGTATCAACCATAACGAAACCAACAAACAGTCGCCTGAAGTCGTCCGTATGCATGAAATCATCACCTCCAAGGGCTGGGGTTTCGTCGGCAGCAGAATCCAACTCTGAGCCTTTAAATACTTCTGAATCGTCACCAATAACTTCTAAATTGTTCGGATCTAGTGTCTCGATTGCATTCGAGAGATCTTCAGACGTTCTTTTTGACATATTGCGTAATAATGAATGAGAAAGTCGGCTATTTCCTTTTGCAGGACAATCACCATTTTCAGGATTAATCGATTGCATCAATTTCTCATCCAGCGCGCAGATCCACATCCAATTACTTTTCCTACACCCTTTATTGCACTGGCAACACCACTGAACCCATCCAAAAGAGCCCTCCTGACCTGTCAAGAAAGAATTAATTACACTACTTTGGGATTGAAAACGGGCCAGCCTTTCCAGAGGATACCTCACAGAAGAGTTCTCTCCGTTCCTCCGTTACGTAACAAAACGGTTGCACGGGACGTACACAATTTTCGAAAAATGGTGTGTACACGTCGACAACGAAATGTCATTTCTCTTTCATACAGATTCTCTAACACACTGTCCTCCGTCTCTCCCACCCTCAGTCCACTCCGACAACCTACCACTACGTTCTTTCCTCTTCGATCCTCCCCTGTTCCCCCCCGTCCTCTTCTCCAATAACCTACACAATAACCGCAGCGCTCCCTCCCACCAAGGCTATAACCGCAAAGGACGGCAGCGGCTTCCCCCAATGTCCTAATACTTTGAATACCCACTCCAACTTCGTAGGTTCCTCTCACGAGCTCCTTTCGATACTCATGCACGCTCACCCGCCGCCGTCCAGTGACGATGTTATGTGCCTCGTGACGATGGATCAAACGGCGTCCTTCACTTCAACAGGTGAGGCGCTGTTCGAGTCGTAGGGAAGCGATACTGGAAGCGAGGGCGAGGCCACCACAACGGCAACTATTTTTCTTTTTTTCGCCTCGTTTCGGCCACTCTAAACGCTATCCATTCTAACTCGTCGCTTCGCTCCTCTCAACTCGTCACAGAAATCTTCTCAATCCACTCGCAGTGGGCCTCCCTGCCTTCCCCCCAACGCTCCATCCTGACCCTCCCCGTCTCCACTACCTTCAGCTCCGAGAACCTCCCCCTCAGCTCTCCCCTCCCTTCCGATCCGTCCTCGCCCCCCAACCAGCTCCTCTCCTCCCTCCATTTCTCCTTCCTGTACTCTCCCTGCAGCCTCTACCACTCTGTCCCCCTCGATCCTTTCTACCCCTACCTCTCTCCCCCCTCTGTCGACGCCGCCTACTTCATCCGCTCTTGGTCTAAAGGCTGGGACGCGTACGCGGTCGACTTCCCTGGCCTCAACGACGCAAGAGTCGACTGGAAGCACACGCTCAGAGGCAGGAGGGAAGAGATTAAGACGGAGAGCCAAATGAGGTACAGGACGCTCTTACGGATCGGAGGGGGCAACGGAGAGGAGCGGAGAAGGTGAGGGCGCAAAAAACACCAACACCAACACCCCTGTCATTCCAGAACCATCACGCACCACTCATATCATGTCAAATAATCTCCTCACAACGCTTTGTAATATTTGCAATCGCAACGCAGAAGATTTGGACACTACGGAGTCTTCGAAAGCCGAGGCGGCCTCGAGGCGTTCAAGTCCTGGACAGGCCGCGGCGGCGAAGGCTGGGAATCCGAAGGCTCCTGGAAGAACTCCGTCGAGCCAGCCTCCGGAGGCTCGGAAGTCGAGGAGGCCTACAAGTGCACCTCCGAATGCCAGTACGTTGACATGTTCAAGAAGGTCTCCTCCTCCTCCAACATCGTCCACGCCAACGTCAACGGCGCCCCCAAAGGCCATAACCACCCCACCGGAAGCGACGCCTACCGCGCCTTCAACCCCCACATCAACCCCCTCCCCCTGAGCGCTGTCTCTACGAGGAACCCGTTCGTTTTCGTACTCTTCATCGTAATGCTGGTGATGATCTTCTTCGGGTACGTGGCGCATAATAGTAAATCGAAGATGACGGCAGAAAGAAGGAAGGGACTTACGAACCCCATGAGCGTCATGACAGCAAAAATAGTATAATGTGATAATAATAATAATGAAAAAGCGTTGTAAACAACAACAAAAACAACAACAAATAGATTTACATTATCGCTCCCCTCCTATAAACCAAAAGAAAAGCCTTCCTCCCCTCAACTTCCTCAACCTCAACCTCCCTAACATATTCATCGCTCATAATCTTCCACCTCCCCCCCTCCTTTTTATAAGTGACATAGTGCCCTTGACCGTCTCTACCTAAATGTTCAACGAAACTTTCTAGGATGTACACGTGATTTGATACTCGGATGTTTTGGAGGAAGGAGACAAAAGGGGAGGAGGAGGAAGGGACGGAAGGGGGGCGGTGGAGGTGGAGGCATAGGAGGGGGGGGGGGGAGGATACGGAAGGGAAGGATGTGCAGGGGGGACGGGGGAGGGAAGTGGAGAGGGAAGTGGAGAGGGAAGGGGGGTCGATTGAGAGGGTCACGGGTGGGAGGGGGGAGGAGGAGGAGGGGGAGACTTTTTCGAGGGAGGAGGAGATCGTACGGAGGGCGTTTATTGTGGAGGTGAGGCCTCCGGTGTCGAATTCGGAGAGCTCTTTAATGGAATTTCGGACCCTTTCGGAGTGGTGCTTCCGCCAGCAGGAGCGGCATTCTATGCCTTGAACTGTTTCGCTCCTCATGTAATTTTCGATGGATTGGGAGATGGAAGGGCTGGGGTTCAGCGTGAGGGTGCAGAAGTCGTTGGAGTTGGTGCGCTTGTGGCCGCAGGATTGGCATTCTATAGTGTTGAGGATTTTGCCGAGGAAGGGGCACTCGTAGTTCACCAGGGAGGAGCAGCAGGCTGCAAATTCATTGTCGAGGATATCTAGGAGGAGGAGCAAAAGCTCTTGGGCGTCGTGCTGGGAGATGAACCTCTGGGAAGAGAAGTGCTGAGAGTTGTTGGTTGAGATTATGTGTCGGAGGATTGCTTCGGTTGATATTGGGGAGGCGGAGGTTGAGAGGGATTTTAGACAGTCAAGGGTCAAGGAGGCGAGGGTCGTCGGGGCAGCAGTTGCCGGAGTTGATCGGGGGCTGCAGGACCGAACCTTTGAACCCGCCACGATCGTGTTGAGGTACTCTATGAACAGCGGCGTCTTCAAGCACTGCAGGACTGAATTCAGATAACACATGTTGGAACGATTTACCAGGCCAGCATTGGCCGGAGAAGTCAGCGCGAGGTCAGCGGGAGGGTGCTGGAGGAGGAGCTTAGGCGGAATGTCGCCAAGTATTGACTGAAAGTCGTTGTGTAAGTTGTTGAACATCGAGAGGCCCTTGTACATTGACGATGACGATGAAGATGAAGATGACCGACGAGCATAGTTCAGTAGCAACGATGGACTTAAATTAAAAAGATAACTCATTAAGGCGGTCCCTGACACAGCAGCAACAGCAGCAGTAGCAGTAGCACTTAATGAAAGTGTACCGAGCCCTATTCGTCCATTATATTTTCCTTTGGGCGTGGTGGACGACGTTATGGACGACGTTATGGACGACGTTATGGACTGAAGGAGTTTATGTAGAAGTTCCCGAATTGACAAAGATGACGGCACTGCTAAAGACATGGCAGATTAGTATCAGCACGTAATAATGTTATGAAATATGTGTCAGCATCTACTGACTGATAGGAGCCTCCTCCTCTATTTATTTTAATCGGATGATGTTATTGCGTGTAGGAGATGGAATGGAATATTAATTTAGCAAAGAAAATCGACTTTTCCAAGGTATTTGTTTTTATCAAAAGAAGAACATTCATCCGCAATTTATAATTGAATCTGGACAGGTTCACTGTCACTAACATATCATAAGGCCCCCTTCGTTGATCCACTGACCGATTGCGTCCCTATTGTAATATATAATACTCATAAAACTCAGTCTACCATTTCTTGCCCCACGCCTGTGGCTTCATAGAAGCTTTCCTAACAGGAACCCTATCGCGCGTGATCGCTTAACATGGCTACTCCACCGGAAGAGATTGAGCGCCAACACGCCCACGCCTCGACTCTCCTGAAGACTCTACCTCCGTTTGTACCTCCGAGCAGTGGTCCCATTCCTCTCAAATATAAGACTGCGCCCTTGGCGACTCTGTACCCTGCGCCCACTGGTGATGATACTGCAGATGAGAATATGCCTCCTCCTCCGCCGCCCACTGACGTCCCGTGCTTGTCAACGATGGCCGAGATGGACATTAGCAAGATCAAGGACCTGATCAGCCATGGCCACAACTCCGATCAGACATCCCTCTGGTCTCCTGACTACGCCGCCAAGCACAATGTCTCCATAACCCGTCCCTCCCATGACGCTTGGGGCATAAAGAAGATAATGCTCATCTTCTGCGATGACTTCCTCCAGTCTGTCTACACCCTTCCCTTCTACGACAAGCCCCTCCCTCCCCCTTACACTGGCAAGTCCTTCAAGAGGGTTCTAGAGCCGGTGAGACAATCGAGGACGTTCAACGGCGCCAATAAACGTTGACGTCTATCTAACCCTCTAACTCCCCTTCCATCCTCGTCCTCACTACACCAGATCATCTCCGCCCTGGGCATCAAACCCTCCAAAATAGTTCGCATGCTCTTCGCTTCCCTCCCCCCCGGCGTGACCATCCCCGTCCACCACGACACCGGCGAGTGGGTCAACAAGTCCCACCGCATCCACGTCCCCATAATAACGAACCCCTCCGTCCTTTTCCTCTGCGGTGGCAGCCACCCCTCCCACATGAAGCGTGTCTCCGCCACCGAAGGCCTCGTCTTCGAAATGAACAACCAGTCAAAGCACGCAGTCTCCAACTGCTCCTCCTTCCACCGCGTCCACCTCATCCTCGACTACGTCGATTCCCACGTTCCCAAACGCGTCGTACCCCTCTCCCCCGGCGAGACAATCCTCCAAACCCGCCGCTCAATCGACGTTAAATCTGACTACGGTAAAACCCCATGCCCAAAATACCTCATCATCGGCGCCCAAAAAGCAGGCACAACCTCCATGTACGAGTACATCTGCTCCCACCCTTGGGGAGTAAAAGGCCGCCGCCGCGAGACTCACTTCTTCGACTGGAGATGGCAGGCTTCCCTCACCTCCCCCGCTTCCCTCCGATCTTTCTACATGAAGTTCTTCTATTACGAGGATCTAAAATCTCACCCTTCATGCATAACGGGAGATTCTACGCCGAGTTACCTCCTACATTCTGACCTTGTTATACCGAGGGTTAAAACCGTATGCCCTTGGACGAAAATAATCGTCATGTTGAGGAATCCAGTCGATAGGGCGTTGAGCCATTATAGGATGGTAACGAGCGAAGACGGTACGGAAGCGCAGAAACAGGTTAGGGGGAGGAACTGGGTTGGGAAGACTTTCGAGGATGTTATAGAGGAGGAGCTTAGGGAGCTTGAGGAGGTGGGACTGTATAAGGGAGGAGAGTGGGATTATAGTAAGTATGGGGATTATTTGAAGACGAGGCCTATGGGGACCGGCAGTCACAGTCTGTTGGTGAGGGGGTGTTATTGGATGCAGTTGCAGGCGTGGCTGGAGAATTTTAAGAGGGAGGACATCCTTATCGAGAGGATGGAGGACATGAAGCGCGACGGCATACAGAAAACCGTCAGCAGGGCTTACGAATTTTTGGGCCTGCCGGAGTTCAAGGTTGTGGATGAGGGTAGCAAAAATTCGAGAAGTTACGACGGGATGGAGGAGGCAACGAGGGAGAGGTTGGAACAAATTTTCGAGGCAGAAGACAGGAAACTTTTCGAAGGGTTGGGTTGGGAAATGGTAGAGGGCAAAGCCATTTGGTAATTTGTAATTTACAATTTTTTGCTGTTTGCTGTTTTAACCTGATTTCATCTCCTTCTCCTCTTCTAGCTCTGGGTTTTCCTCCACGTCTTTCAGAACCCCTTTGACGAATTTTGCCTCGCTCTTCTTCTTCTCCGCGGGTTCGCTAGCGCTGACGTAGAAGGCCTTGACGTCGTCGACGTACTCGAGGCTCTTGATCAAGTCCGGGTTATCGGGGAAGAAGCGGATGAACTGGATCCACCAGGGCTTCAAGATAAAGTCGATGTAACCCTTTTGGACGTTGGCGGCGCGGTGCAGGTTGTCCAGGTTTGCCATGAAGGGGGCGACAGGGATTCCGCGCGCTGCCTCGTTGTTCGCCTGCGTGGTGAATTCATTGATGACCCTCTCCCCCCATTTCAAGGCCTGCCTGAGGGGAAGCGCCTGCCCTGAAAGGTCCCCGGTGTGCAAGATCGCCGAGAAGAAGGTGTTGAACAAGTGCGAGCTAGAGTCCTTATCCATGGTCTCGAAGACGTCGTCCGGGAGGAGGGCGAGGCTTCTGCTGAGGTCGGCGTGTCGAGACATGTCCGTAGCTAGGATACTCTGGATGATTATTTTACGACATTGCGAGAATTCTTCCCGCGAAAGATTCCCAAGTAGATTCGACTCTTCCTCATTCAACACCTTGAATGCTACGGCGCAGTGGTGACGTTCTAGGATGCTGTCGTCGGAGTAGCGAATGGCAAGCTCGGAATGAGTTTCCTTCTCATAGGCGTTGTTGTTCCCGGGGTGGTCGATGTCGTGGCAGATGGCGGCGATTAGCACAGACAGCACCTGGCAGGAGTTGAGGAACCCGATGCTCTTGCTGCGCAGAATGCAGTGGACCGAATGGAAGACGTGAAAGGCGTGGTGAAAGTTGTGGTACGGATTTTCCAAGTACGTTTCTCGTACACGACCAATGAAGGTCTGGACCGTCTTCGACTCGATTTTGTGGTTCTCCAGCAAGTTGAACTGCTCCAGGCTGACCTCGAAGGTGTTCTCCATTTCATTCGGAGTCATGGCAAGGACGTCAAGGTCCCAATCGCTGGACTTGACGAGTTTGACTCCGGACTCCTCGTTTTGGATCTCGTCAGGGAGCACCCAGCCTATGGAGTGCTGGTTGTTGTACTTGGTCTCGGTGTCGAGCTCTGTGCGGTACTCCCTCGCCAGCGAAAACACTGGCACCGCAGAGCTGCTCTTTCGCTCCATGGCGCTCTTCCTATCCACCGACATTTTGGTTATGGATGCCTCCATCATCATCTGGCGCATGACCACGCTGAGCTGGGTACCGAACTGCTGCATGAGCTTCATGTCGCCCTCGTTAAAGGGTATAATATCGCCTCTGTTGTTGAGCCTATTTATTCCCTGAACGACTCCGATGATCGTCTTGTCGACGCCCGAAGATAACACCGGGATGCAAAGCACGGACTTCGTCCTGAAGCCGGTTTTCAGGTCTATGTCCCTCTGAAATTTGGGGAACTCGTATGCGTCAGGGATGTTCAAGACGTCCCCGGTCTCGGCTACGTGGCCCGCGATGCCCACGCCTAGAGGCACGCAGATGATATTCTCCTCCTCGACCGTCACCCAGACCTCCCTGTGGTGGTGATCGACCAAGTATAAACTAAATCGCTCCATCTCCAAAAGGAGTTGGGCGGCCTTCATGACGTTCATGATGAACTTGTGCGTGCTGCACCGCTTTGAAAGGACCTGGATGAAGATTTTGTCCACCTGCGCCTGGCGCCGGTCCCGAATGACCTGGTGAAAGAGAGCAGCCTGGGCTAGTGAAATGCCTGTTGACTCAGAGAGATACTGCAGCAGGTGGGTGTCGTCGTCGTTAAAGAACTTTCCTGTTCGCTTGTTCACCGCCTGGATCACCGCAACGACCATGCCCTGCTGAAATACGGGCACACACAGGAGCGATCTCGTATGGAAACCGTTCTCCTTGTCTGCGGTGGAGTTGAACCTCGGGTCGCTGTACGGGTCTTTTATGTTCAATACCTCGCCGGTCCTTGCGACGTGGCCGGCAATACCCTCGGAAATACTGAACGTCATACCGATGGCGTCCCCAACCGTTGATTTGCTTATTCTCAGCTGGCCCTCGGCTATTTTGCTGTCCTGGCTCCTTATGAGCTCAAATAAAGTGATACCCTCTGCATTGAGGATGCTCCTGCTCATCTGGAACATTTTATCGATTACCATGTTGGTGTCAGTTTCGTTACTGATGTGTTTGATCATACCGACCAAAGTCTGCGACGAGCAAATTGGGGAGTTTTATTGTTAGGTTTTTGGAAGGTTGAGGTGAGGAGGCGCCACTCCTCTCCTCCTCCTCCTCTCTTCCTCACCTCCATTCTCTGCTTGGCATTTTGTGCGGCGTGAATTGACTCCCACGCCTTGAAGGCATTAGATGCAAACCGTGAGATTTGTTCTATGCTAAAAAGATCGTAGTCGGAGAATATTTCCTTGGGTTGGGTCTTGTTGAAGACCATGATGACGCCCTGCACGGTGTCGTCACTTGATATGACAGGGGCCGCAATAAATCCGAAGATGTCGGTCTTCTTCCCCGTCTCCTCGTCAGTAGTCTGGAGGAAGTCAAGGTCCCACTCGTGCTCGTCGTCGATGCGGCGCTCTGGAACGCACACAATCTCTGCCGTGTGGAAGACGTAGCCTATGAGGTTGTCCCTTTCAGGCTCAACAACCACCTCGGGGTGGATCTCCATCTGTTCGTCGTCGTATTTTTGCCGACCCATTCTCGTCCGGGAGCGGAGGACCTGAGCATGACAAGTAAGAGGTTAGAATTTCGTGTGACAACAATATCTTCGCGCTCATAGATCGTCCTCACCTCATAGTCCGGGTCCCACACAAAGATATCAGAACGCTCGGCGTTAAGAATGTCACACGATGCGGACATTATTGACGCTTCTGCATCGCGAAGAGTGGCACCTTTGCCAATCTAGGAGAGAAGGTGGGGGGGGGGGAGGGAGGGAGGGAGGGAGGGGTTAGGGTTACAGGACGAATGTACAAAGCGATACAGAAGGGACAATGCGGGGAAGGAAATCTTGGATGATTCCCCATGGTATTTACATATTTGGGGGCAGACGGTGGCGGGGCCTAATGGCCTTTGGTCCGAAACCTGCACGATAACTCACCTGCATCAGTAGGTCAAGCATATTCGAAAACTCCTCTGCTCGCGAGTGAAGATTATCCAACGTCTGCTTGGCGCCCTCCAAAGTTTGGGGTTCATAGCTACTACTCCGCGCTCGCTGCCTTTGAACTATGCTGGATCGTAAGGGTGGCGTGTCGTTGATCGTTCGGTGAGAATTTAGCGGCGAGTCTGTCCTAGACTGGCGGAGATTGGGATTTGTCGAGGGAGGGGTGGGGGACAGCATGTTTTGTGAAGAGAACTGGCCAAGCGGTGAGCGCAATTTCTGGGGCCAGATATGTTGAGAGGGGGTGGAGGGGGCGGGTGCGGCTAATGTATGGATATGTGAGGATATACGCTGTAAGATCTGGTAGGGCTTCTGGAACTGTTTGGCTAAACCGGCAGGTACACATGCCATAAGTTCGGACAAGATCACATTTATGAAGTGGTCAAATGGAAAACATCCCTTGGAAGGTGTATTTTTGCTTTGATCAGTAGTTTGGCACCAATAATGGCGAATTAGAGGATTTTGGGGGGCATGCGGGCGTAAATGTTGGCCATATACAAGGTTAACTCAAGGCAGTGTTTATTTACAAGAGGAGGAGCCACCATGCAACTTTGCTCGACCTAGCTAGCTCACAGCAAACCAGAAAATTAAGTTCCCGCTATTGTTATGCGCAAAGAGAACAGTGATAATAAAAATGCCCGATTTTGATTGAAAAAACCATTAGACTTGGACACCAGCCGCCTCCTCCACCTCCTTGGCCTTCCTAGCCTGGTCCTTGAGCCCTCCGATCCCGTCCGCCCTCTCGATAATTTCGTCTGCGACCATGAGTCCGCTCCTAGTAGCCCCCTCCATGCTGTCGAGGTAGTCCTGGTAGGTGTAGCTTCCGGCGAGGAAAAAGTTGGAAATGGGGGTGGCCTGGGTGGGGCGGAACTTATCCTGGCCGGGTTTTTCCCTGTACAGTGACTGCCCCAATTTGGTAACGCTAGACCACGTGCAGTCGAGCTTTTTGCTGGACGGGAAGAGCTTCCCGAGCTGTTCGATGCAGTCCTTTACGATCTGCTCCTCCGACCTGCCAAAGGCCCTCTCATCAAACACAGCCTGGATGAGACTTCCCTCCCCCTCCTTGTAAAAGTCCCCTGGCGACGTAACGGCGAGGTCAGCAAAGCACGAGAACTCCGCGTCGGCGGAGTAGAGCAGGTTGTCGATTCCTCCACCCCTCCCGTCCGACTGGTCGCCTGAGACGTCCATCATCCTGGCGTCGTCGTTCATCTCAGTGACCCAGCCATTGAAGCGGACCTGGACGGTGGCTATTGGGACGGTGTCGAGGGAGTATATTTTGTCGAACAATGGGTACTTTCGGAAATTCTCGGGGAGGACCTTTTGAATCCCCGGCACGTCAAGAGCGCAAACCACAGTGTCGAATTCCCTGAACTCATTCTTGGGACCGACCTTGATCCCCCTGATCCTCGTCGGCTTCCCCTCTTCGTCGACGTCGTGCACGAGCTCCCTGCATGCCGTCCGGAGGTTGATCTTGACATCGCGGTCCTCGAGATACTTTATGATGGGGTCGTGGAGGCCCGTCTGAGGGGAACCATCAAGCATCCTCAAAACGCTGGCCTCAGTCCTGATCGCGAAGAGCATGAAGATAGTCAGCATGCACCTGGCGGATATGTGGTCGCAGTCGACGAAACCGAGGGCGTACGCTATGGGGTCCCACATGCGGTCCAGGGAGCCCCTGGATCCTCCAAGCTGGGTGAACCACTCGGTGAAGGTGATGTCGTCGAGGTCGCGGACCATATCCATGCCGCCGTCGAAATCAAATAGCGCGCGGACGATGGGAGAGGTTCCGAGGCGAACGGCGTTGTGGAACTTGTCGGCGAGGCCTAGCTGCTCTGTGCGAGCAAAGGCCTGAAGGCCCGAGACGGGGGCTCCAATGGGGAACCTAAAGTCCAGCGCGCCGAGGTCGCCTCCCTCGTTGACGAAGGTGTGGACGTGATCCTTGATTCTCAGGTACTGGTCGAAGCTCCCGGTCCTCTTCATTATCCCGAAGAGGTTGTAGTAGCAGCCGAAGAAGACATGAAGGCCCATTTCAATGTGGTTTCCATCCTTGTCCTTCCAAGACGACACCTTCCCCCCGACGTACGGGCGGAGCTCGAACATCTCCACGTCGTGGCCGGCGTCCGCTAGGTCCATAGCGGCCACCATGCCGGCCAGACCCGCGCCCACAACTCCGACCTTCAACTTCTCCTTGTTCCGACGACCGGGACCATTCTGCGCACGGGCCATCAGGTCCTCGTTCAGGAACGCGTTGTTGCCGATCTGCTTCTTGGCGGATTCAGAGGTAAAGGTGGCATCTTGCTCTGCCGTGGAACGGAGGGGAGGGGAGCGGCGGCTGCAGGGGGAGGGGAGGGAAGGGGAGGAGGGTGAGTGACTCGAGTGAGTGAGGTGTGGGAAGCGATAAAAGGGATTAGGAGATGGATCGGATCTCTCTCGCCCTCACCTTGGCAAGTTTGTGAAGGAAAGTGATCCGGCCGCCACGAAGAGTGTGTAAGCTAAAAGGAGTCTCATCGTAAAATCCGGCAAAACACTTTGTGTTGAATCCCTGGGAATGTTAAATTCTCCCGAGACGCTTCTTTTTCGCCCGCTGAAAATATGATTCGGGGGAGATCTGCGATAGCTGCTACGGTTCTCCTCCTGATTGCTCTGATTGAGTTTACAGGAGCCTTCTCCACCAGTTTCACCAGTTTCGCAAGAGGCCGACGAGGTGTCTTCAGAATATACAGCGAAACAGCACCCCCCGTCACCCCTGCGGTCGCCTCGGTCCCCCCGTTCTGCAAGATTGCGTTCATTTCAGAGGAGAAGGGCAGAGGGGTCGTTGCGACGGAAAGCATAAAGGCTAATACCGTGATAGGCGATTACGAGGGAGAGACGATTACAGAGAGTGTGAAGGATAGGCGATATCTCAAGTCAAGGGAGGCTGAGCGCGATGAGGAGGACCATAGGTGGTTGGCTTCTCGGGTTGAGCGGGGGCAGAGCGCTTCGGGTGATTACTTGTTCGGCGTTTCAGGTGTCGATGCTTTCATAGATGCGGAGGATGGTGAGTACAGTCTGTAAAGTGAGATTTTGGAGATGTATTATAATACGTCACTGCTTCTTCTGGCACCTAACTTTTTCCCCCATCCCACACAAACGCTTACAGAATACTTTTCCAATTGGACGCGATTTTTGAACCACGCTGACGCTCCGAACTGCAACGTGAAAAGCCTGCCCATGGGAATGTCAGGGAAGCCTAGGGTGTGGTTCGTTGCCTCTCGAGACATATCCCCTGGCGAGGAGATCTGCTTCAGTTACGGTGATGATTATTGGATCGATGATGCCGAGCCCGTAGAATAAAGATAAGATAAATGCATCATTTCGTAAAAACTGAAAATTGTGCCGGTTTTACTTTTCTGGCTTCCGAATGTGTTTAACCTCGGCCTTCTCCAAAACTATCGCCCATCCTATCTATTATCTAGCTCCGTCTTCTTGAAAACTTCTAAATCTTATCTCATCCTAAAAAGTTCCAAAAACCCTTCTAAAATCCTTTCTAAAAATACATTTTACAAGACGCAAAATCGTTTCGCAAAATCTATAACAAAATCGAAGATCATCGCCGCTTGCTTGCGCCGATAGCTGCGAACTGAATGTGTTCGCTCGGCATTTGAGGCGAGGCTATAGGTGTAACGTGACTCGGTTCAGTGGTCGTCGAACCGTCGAAATTTATCGCAAAAGTTGAGTTCGGCTTCGACAGGCTGCTGTCTTCGTCTTCGTCCGAAACCCTACTGCATATTAAGGGGACCCCTCTGTCCCCACTTCCCTCTAACTCGTATAATTCTTCCCAGCTAATACTTCGGGACGATATAATACTACTTCCGGCAGAAATAACTGCCCCCTCATTCTCCTCTGTGTCGTTGCAAATCTCGGGCCCCGCTCTTCCTACTTTTCCTATGGGCAGGGAAAAATTCACTAAATCCTCGTGGGAGACCAGACCGTAGTCCGCGGACGACATTGGAAGGTGTGACGAGCTCCGTCGAAACTTCGACTTAGGAGCGTCCTGAGGAGGTTGGAGATGTTGGAGTAAGATCTTTGGACTTGTGGCACAAGCGCACTGAGGTGTCGTAGAGGTTCCAAATAAAATCCGTAATTTAGCGATGTTAGGAAATTTCAAGCGGTGGAATATTCGCTTCGCGAATTATCCAGGCGACTTGAAAAATTAGCGGGCGACAGTCGCGGACGTGGGCAATGAAAAGGCACCAAAGGAAAATAGTAGTCGATGCAGTGTCGAGGTGTCTTGAGTTCAGTCAGTTGCAATCAAATTTCGATACCGCACGGGGCTGCAAAATTAGGCGCCGGGTTTTTTTTTTGGGGGGGGGCTCACGTACCTGTTTTGCTAGATCTAACCCCCGACATATTTCACTTTTGAGGGAGGAGGTCACAGAGTCAACTGGGGTAAGAGTCGGTGAAACAGAGTGGGTGAGGTTGGCGCGACTGTCGAAGCACGGGGGCAGGGTGCCAAGCTGAAATGCAAGTGACCCTCCTCCTCCGGAAAGTTTGAGCTCGTCTAGCGACAAGTTGGACCGGTGGCAAGGCTTCTTCACAGCCTTTTCTGCGGGCGAGGTACTAGGAGATTGGGCGAGGGTAGATTGAGCTGTAAGCGAGCCGAAGCTGGCGTTTCGCTCAATTTCAGCCGTGCACGATGATGATGATTGGTCGAAGTGCAGCAAATCGAAGCACGTTCGCGACCGTTTGAGGGACATGACAAAGGGTTCTAAAATGAGCGTCGACTCACTTGATTTGAGATCGTCATTAAGGATTGACTTAAGTGTTCTTCTGTGTTTGACTCTTGGGGTGAATTTTGGATTTGATTTTTTTCTTTTTTTTTACAAATTGTCTAATATATTAGGATTAAATTTTGTGGACCGGTTTAAGTGTGTATCGAAGTCTGTTATGCTGCGTTCCAAAATGATTCGCGCCACGTTGAGTAGCTCGATATGATTTGTTCCTTTTGCTCGTAGCTGAGGTAATCATCGTGATCAGATGAAAAAAGTTCAGGTTCCGCTGGGAGGGGCGGTCTACGACGAGGTTCAAAATTACGTCCGCGGTGTGCGGTGTGTGTTCGGCGTTGTGTGAGTGTGCAGGAAAGTTCTTCGTCTTCCAACTTTTGTCGTTTTGTCGTTTTGTCGTCCTGCTTGCGTGCCTCTCGCACGCATCACACCCAACAAACAAAATTCCCAAAATCACACACCCTCTGTTATGTCGCCCGATCTTACCTGTGGCTCTTGACCTTCGCGGGCACGCCGCTGACTCTCGCCATCGACTTCACGGGCTTCAGGGCGATGGACTTTGCCATTACCACTGCACCGTCAGAGACCTCAATATTTCCGAGCACTGCACACCCGTCCTGCAAAATTACCCCGTTGCCGATCTTGGGGTGCCTGTCGCCCCTGACCTTGCCCGTCCCTCCTAGCGTCACTCCCTGCAAGATGGTCACGTCGTCCTTGACCACCGCCGTCTCCCCTATAACCACGCCATTCCCCGCCGCCAAGTAAGTCCCGGCTCCTATCTGCGCTGCGGGATGTATGTCGCAAGCGAAGGCCGAGGAGACTGCGGCGCGCAAAGAAAAGGTTGATAATTGAATAGTTAGCGTTGGGACCTTTAAATGATCGATGGAATGTTCAATTGAAATGTCAAAAGGGGATGTGTGTGTGAACAAATTTTCCACCCCTCACCTCGAGACTGGATCAAATGAGCAACACCCTTTCTGCCCTGGAGCCACAACCTGTGGCTTAGCCTGTAGCTGACTAGAGCGTGAATGCCGGGGTTGAACAGAGTCGCCGTAAGGGCATCGCCGGAGGAGGGAGAGCGAGTCGCGGTGGCTATTATGTCGGCGGAAATTGCGTGGAGGTCAGACGGGGTCAACTCCTTCATGAAGAGATTCTTGGCAGCGGTAGGTTCCATGACGAACCGAAACCCGGACGTCGGCGACGCGACGATATTCGCCACGTGCTCCACGACTGCGGTGAGGAGATTTGGTTGGGAGAGAATGTTACTGTACAGGGTCGGGCCAGATTGAGGCTGTTTGAATTATGGATTACGGGTGTGTGGAGGGAGGGTAGGAGAGGAGAGAGGAAAGGACGGAGGGAAGGACGGATGGTAAGAAGAATAATGCCAGACAGTTACATTCAAATACACGCCACATATGCCTGCTCACCTCAACTCGCAAAGCCTCCTGAGCCTCAAGCTTGACCTGGAACCAAAGGGGATCAGGGGCCGCAATCAGATCGGCCAGCAGTTTCTGGATCCTCTCCGGACGGTCGCGAGAACGCTCGTAGACTGTTCTGAACGCTCTCGACACGTATGGGGTGATGGCATGAGGGATGCTGGAGAAAATATAGAGCGAGCAGGGCTCGAAGTGTGAGAGGAAAGTTCAACACACCAAGATGATGTCAAGTCACTTTTCACAGGTCGCCGTGAGGGTTAAATTCGTACCTTTGCTCCCAAGCGTCACCATCCCCGGAGTCTTGGTCCCCGCCCATCTCGGAATCTCCCGGGGCTGCGCCTCCCTCCTGTTCTCGAACCCTTGAAACGAACGCCGCTCCTAGGTTTATTCGACTCTCCGTGTCTGCAGTAGGAACAAGACCCCCAATAGGATAAGGCACTGGCTGGGAACTAGACGCCAGCAAATCGGAGACGTCCAGGTCGTCGTCGTCGTAACTATCTTGCTCCGCCGCCAGTAGCAGCAGTCGTGTGGACCTTCCCGCGTAAGGTATTTGAGAGGGGTCGGATGAAGTAAAGGAGGACCGGACAGAGGACGAAGTAAAGGAGGAGTGTTTTTTTACTAGAGCTCTCTGAACTAGCGCCGAGCTAGACATCAGACTAAGAAAGATAGCAAAAAATATCGTTGCCGATGTTTGGGAGGGCATTTTGGGTGCGGGAAGTTAGAAGATTGAGTCTATTCCAAGATTTTTGCACAGAAAACAACAAATTCAATAAAAATCAACTCACTAGTGGCTTTTAAAATCAACGCCGCAGACACCTCCAATTTGGTCTGTTAGGGTAGGGGTAGAAACACAAAAATCTATGTTCTTAGAGCTATTGAAATCGCTTCAGAATTGGGTAATCTCGGCGGTCCTCGTGGTGAAGAAACTAGTCCTCGACGATGGCGAAAAAATTGAAGCAGCTCCATCGCAAGACCGCACGCCGGGTCCGCCTCTATCGGACGACTCTAAAATATATGGTATAGACTGTGAGATGGTTGGGACCGGTCGTGCAGGTTCCAAGTCGATGCTTGCCCGTGTGACGGTGGTGAGACCACACCACAGCACTTCCACCTCCACCTCCACCTCCACCTCCTCCACCTTTAGAGAAGAGGACTTCGAGGTGGTTTACGATAGAATAGTGAGACCGGAGAACGGCAAGAAGATCTCCGACTACAGGACGAAGTACTCAGGCATCACGAAGGAGATAATTCGAGATGGCCTGCCAGGTGTTCCTGTCGTAGATTTCAGCACGGCTCGCTCTGAGGTCGGGGCGATGATTGCGGGCAAGAGAATTGTAGGCCATGCTGTATTTAACGACTTCGAGGCCTTGAGGCTCGTCCACCCGTCAAATTTGACCAGGGACACAGCCCTTTATCCGCCGTTCATGGACAGCCAGGGCAAGAAAGATGGGCGAAGAATGCGGCAGCGGAAACTGAAGTACCTGGTGGAGGAGGAGTTGGGCGGGGCCCTGATTCAGACCGGCTCGGGTGGGCACAGTAGCGCCGAGGATGCTAGCGCAGCCCTCGCTCTGTACCTCAAGCACAAAATTCCTTGGGAGTCCAGGTTCACCGAGGGCGAGAGCACTTTCACGCAGGGCGTTCAGCCGAAGGAGCTGTCCAATAGCATCACGTTGTATCTTGACGGGTCCAACCTTGGCGGAGTCGGTCTGAAGAAAGCTGAACCCGCCTCAGCCGTATCGGTATCATATTCCCTCGTGTACAATGCTACCGTGGAGTCAGGCGACCCTCGGCACAAGGCTTTCTCGAGTGTTGACTGGGTTCCGTCGCTACAGTCTCTGACCAACGGCAACGTTAGTCCGAAGATCCCAGAGATAGTAGTATTTTGGGACGGGGCGGGTCTGAAGCACGTGGTAAAAGGACAGAAGAAGAGGCGCGAGGCGGAGGTAAGCGACAGCGACAGCGAAACCAAAATTACGAGACAGAAAAACACCATACGTGCAACTCGTCGCTTCTCTCCTCACTGTGCCGCTTTAATGCTAACTCGTCGCTTCGCTCCTCCGCTCATCACAGGTTCAGCAGCTAGGGCCGGCGGTTCGCCTTCACATCACGCCCGAAAGCGTAGAGGCAGACGACACTATTGTCAAAATGGTTGCCTCGGAGACCAAAAACGTCAACTTTAACACTGATCCGCGCAACCGTATCGTGGTTGATGTAGATACAATGCTCAGGACACTCACTTCAGATACGCCCTCAGCGTCATTCTTCATCATCAGGAGGAAAGCAGGAGGCACAAAGACGCACAAGAAAATATTCACCAAAATTAATCTGAGAAGGCCTCGGGAGGGTGCACACATTTTAATTCCAATCACACCGCGCCTTCATGCTCAGTGCGTTGCGACCGCTCGAAGATTAAAGCACGAGAAGCTGAATCACTTGGTCGAAATATCGGCAGTTGACCTGAAGTACGTAAAAAGTATCGTGGCCACCGACGACGTGCTGTTGGCAGATCGAATCGTAGCGGAAGGCGGGGTCGTGCTGAACTGTTCACAACTGCTCAATCTATTGTAAAATGTTGTAAATATTAATGTACTAGTGCTATAAATTTTAATCAAAATATTTCATGATTCCCAAGCGACTTTCAATTCCGAGCCTCCCCTTTCAGCAGTGGCTTGAGCGCCCAAATCCAACGGCGCCCACTCCTTCTTTCTCGGGTCCCATTTCTCACTGTCATACCCGTTCAGAGGTTCCATGGGATTCTTCATTCCCACTAACGTGGCCCATGCCTCGCACTCTTTCTTTAGACGAGGAACGTTAATGCATATTGCATAGATCCAGACCATCATCGCGTCGCTTGTGTCTCCGACACTACCCCCGTCCTTCTCAACAGCGGTCTTCAGCACCACCTTGATATTGTGAGCAGCACTCACGGCTGTCAGCCACTCTATCCGTCCCTCCTCCAAACCAAGCCACATGCTCTGCAGGTCAGTGCCAACAAACAAGGCCTTGCTGAAGAGGGCCTCCAACATGGCGTCCCAGCCATTGGCGAGCCGCGCGCTCTCTATTGTCTTTTTGAAGCCCCCACTCTGTGCGGCGACCATGTCCTGCACTATTTTCTGCTTCACGGGCACCGCCTCTATCGGACAGAGTTCTGATGCCAGGCCGAGGAAGAAGCCATCCCGGACAACGTGGAGCTCCTCCCGGCTGGCACAGTTGGTGAATCCAGCGAGGGTGGCTCTGTTACTATTGAAGGCGTTGGTGAATTCAATCTCCTTCTTTTCCAGCAGGGACGACATTAGGGGACGAAGCGCGTAGGATTGCGAGGGGCCGCAAAAAGAAGTAATACGCGAGCTGACCAAGAAACCTTCAAAATATAAAGGATAGAGATATTAGAGGATAACAGTCTTCAAATACAGTTCGTAACGTTTTGCTCCGTAACTTTTTGACTTCAGGGTTTTTCTTGGAAAAAATGCCTCCACAATCCACAAGCTTTTCAACTTCTGATTTGTTTCTCCCCGGGACTTTTCTCCCTGAACAACCCAGTTGCAACTGCAATCTAATGAAAATACTAGATGTGACGTTAGCCCTAGCCTTGGGCGTCCGATACACAGTCGCCCAGCCAGAGCAACCCGACTCTGCTGCTGCTTCTGCTACCTCCCTTCCCCATGCCAGCCTCTTCAAATACTTTAACGAGACTCAGTGTGCTCCGCCGTCGTCGCACCCGCCGAATCCTCTACCTCGTCACCTGGAGTCCCCAATCAACTTCATTCCAGACCTCCAGCTTGACTTCTTGTTTCCTCATGATGGCGAGCATGTTTTGCCTGCTCAAGTTGCCACCAACAGCGTAGGCTTTGAGGTGACTCTGACGCCTGGCGTCCACGGCGGAGGTTCCTCGGCCGACATGGTGAAGGACAATGAGCAATTTATGTTCCTCGCCAAGGCGAACGGTGCCCAGATCTGCTTCCAGCTTGACGAGGGGGAGCCCATGTGCAGGCCCTATTTCAAGCCCGAAGGCGTCGGGTTGCCGGAGTTCATGGAGCCGGGTTGGCACCACATGTCCATGTGGGTCCAGGATGGAAGCGGCCTTAGAATTGGCGGCTGTAAAAAGGACGCATTGACTAGATTCTTCATCGAGAGAGATGGTGTGTGTGAAGGCGAGGGGGAGTGTGCACCGGCACCGGACACATTGTGCAGGAGCGGGTGCTTGAACGGGGCGGAGCAGATGAGTGCGAAGTCTTCGTTGGAGCAGTCGGCGCAGAAAAAATACCCCCGCGCGGTAATTGTCACCGCGGCGAACGAAGACTACGCTGACAGGGTCTCAAACCTCATCGGATCGATCCATTTTTGGGAGCAAGACAGGCAAATACGAGTGTATGATTTGGGTCTCAGCCCCATGACAAGGATGCTGATGGAGGGCTGGGACAACGTGAAGGTCGTCACGCCGCCCGCCGACGAGCTCCCACCCCACTTTTTAAACGCGCCCCTTGTGGCATATAAGGCGTGGGCAATTTTGCACGCTGGACAAGAGGAGGGACGGGTGGAAGGCGACCTGGTGCTCTGGCTCGATGCCAACACAGAGTTGAGGAAGCCAATAGATGTAGTTTGGGAAGCCATTGAGAAGAACGACTACTTCTTCACCCTGGCGGGGCACAAATTCCCGACATTTAGGACAATTCATGAGAAGACGATGGAATTCCTCGGCTGTCAAGAGGAGCCCCTAGTCGATGAAATCACGTCGGCGATTATAGGCTTCAAGATAGGGACTACTCTACAGCGCGAGATCCTTGGAAAGATGAACTGGTGCGCGATGAACTTGAAGAAATGCCATTACCCCGAAGGCAGCACCTGGCAGAACCAGAAGAGGGATCAGTCAGCGCTTAACTGCCTGCTACACATGAGGGCGAGGAATTTAGTCGTCCATCGCGACCCAATCTTCTGGGCCTACGCCACCCAGAAAACTCTGCTGCCCACTGAAGATGAGAAGGAGTCCAACTCAATAGGTGAGAGCGAGTGAGGGTAGAAGAAGAAAGGGATTTATTGTTGTGGGATGGGGTCGAAGATTTTAAATTTCTACGTCTACGGCACGTCCTGTCATCAAAATTTGGCCACTTTTGTAAATCCGCCCCAATCGTATCCCTACTAACCCCAAATCTATGCAATACAAACCCTCCTCTTTTGTTCGTCTTGCCCGACCCTGCTCTTGACCTTGCAGTATTTTTCAGCCGTCGTGGAATGCCACCGCAGTCATACATCGAGCATATCTTGCCGAATCCTCCCCCGACGCAAAAGAATGAGGTCCAGATCGACGTTCATGGCTCCCTGAATAGCATCTAATGAAGCAGCACTATCGTTAAAAACTCAAATTATTATCTTTTCCTTTTCCGGCCCCCTTCGTAGTTTTTTCTCGTGAATTTTGGGTCAGCTAGTCGGCAAAAAATACTGTCGTTAGGCAGAGACGTTTCCATCCTCACAATTTGGCGATTTGGCTACATAACATTTGTGAGCATCCGTCACTGTTGTCACTGATTTGCTGGCCACGCTGGCAAAGGCACTTGAACTTGAGGAACAGGACTTATTTTGACTCTATTGACTCAAAGTTGTTCGAACGTCGTGCTGTCCTCGAACGCATTATAAAATTATGCAGCCGGGTAATACGAGCCCGTCGTTGCCTCCCCTTGGGAAAAATGCGTCGTCCCCGGCGCTAGATAAGCTGATAGGAGACCCTCAGCTGAAGTCTGGTTGCCATGGGCACGAGGAGAAGGCTTTCAAGCCCCTGAGGCTGTCACAGGCAGAGATTCCACCTATCGAACAGGTATCCTTGGACGGTTTGGGTCTGAGCTACGACGGCGAGTCAAATATTTCGGTTTATCACCTGCGCATGACATGTGGATCCTGCCTGGCCATCATTCAGCTCCTTAATTCGACATTGGGGAACTGCTCAAACTTGGTAACTGGGCTGATTTCCGTGAGCAGATGTCCCGACGCTTTGTACACGTGCAAGGTTGTCGTAGAAGGTGACGAGACAATGTTGCAAGCTTTCGCGATGACGCTCTCTGAGAGCCCTCAGGTGACTAACATTGAGTACAAGGCCGGGACCACTGGGTCTTCAAGGTTTTATGAGGACTTCACCCTTCACCTTCCGCATCAAGATATGGTTGAGGCGTGCGGTGGGTCAGATGGTCGGGGCTACTCTCCCTCGCCTCCTATAGTCTCGCCCCATGCTCCGCAGAACTCCCCTGCATCCGGTGCTGGTTCATCCGTCAGAGGTGTTGGCGGGGTGAAAGGTAGGGTTGTTGGCCCAGAAAGTCCGGTCGGTGGGAGCTCCAGAAACGCCAGCACCTCTCCATTGGGCAACTTCAAGAAGTTGCAGACTATCCAAGCGAATGCTAACAAGTAAGTGGGTTTTGAGGAAGGGGTTGGGGGTTGGGGTGGGGGGACGGGCGAATGGTGGGCGGGACTTTTTGTTCCTTTTTTTGCGAAGATTAATTTAACCCGCCCTTAAATCGCTCTCCCTCCGTCCAACTGTCTACAGATTTGTCTTCAAGGTTAGCGACAGCTTTGACGGTACTTCCCATATCATGAAGGAGACTACTTGCATGGAGTCGAGTGATAAGCAAAACACTATGAATGAGTTCAAAATTATCGAGGTGAGGAGGGGGGAGGGGGGAGTGAGGGGCTGGAGGAGGAGGGGGGGGTCTTAGTAAAAGAAAAGGAATGAAAAGGCTAAAGGGAGCGAAGGCGCTGACACGTCGTGTATCTCTGCAGGAGGTCCACAAGAGAGGAAACGTCCCGGGAATCGTCTCGACCCCCATCATGTTTGAGGAGGACGTGAGATCCTCGATGATCTACAAAATGTACAAGATGGATCTATTCAACTTTCTCGGGATCTACTGCAGGAAGCACCGGGTCGGTGGGGTTCCGGAGTCCATGGCAGTTGTGTGGTTGTCGCAGCTCCTCAGTAGCTTGAGGGTGAGTGCCTTGGAGCGAGGGGAGGGAAGAGGAGGGACGAGGCGGCAAATTTCTTTGAAATTGATGAAGAGGAGATTTCTTCAATTTCTAACGCCACTCCCCTTCGCTCTTTACTACGCCCAGGTTCTTGTAAGAACTAATATTATTCACCGCGACCTGAAGCTCGAGAACATCCTCCTTGATGAATTCTCCAACGTCGTCATGACAGGTAAGGAAGGCACGTGCAAAAGGATCGGAGAGTATGCGAGGCGACAGAATCTTGCGGTGTGTTCTCATCGTTGAACCCATCCTTTCCTAACAAACAAATCGTTGGTCCCCACCCACCAGACTTCGAGCTTGCTCACCAGTTTTCTGACCCTTCGAACCCGTCCACGGGCCGAGGCGTTGAAATCGTGGGCACACCTATGTACATACCCCCCGAGGTGGGAAAGCAGGAAATCGTTGATCCTCAGAAGAACGACATATGGAGTTTGGGAGTGATCGCCTGGGAAGTGAGTTGAATATTTTCTCTTTTTCTTTTTTGTTTTTCTCTCTGACACACCGTCCCCGCAGCTCGTTTGCGAAAGCAATCCGTGGGGGCTCTTCGTCGATAAGATGCACCCGTCGAAGATCATGGAGCACACCAACAAATCGAGGGGACCAGGCAAGAAACCCAAGAACATGTCTGAGCAGTACTACAACTTCATCTCCAACCTCATCTGCCCCCTCGAACAGCGGTTCACTGTTGAGCAGGCAATTCGTCACCAGATCTTCGCGGACGTCGACTTCGACAACATCGACACTCTCTTCCCCAAGAACATGCCGCACCACCAGCTCATGTGCAATGTGGAGCTCCTCGGAAAACACGGGTTGAAGGGCGACGTGGGCAAGGCGGCGAGCCTGGATGACAGCATCGCAGAGCAACAACCGCAGGACGGTCAAAAGCGAACTCCTGAGTCGAGGAACTTCTGCAGGTCGCTTGAAAAGCGTCCGCGCATCACTGGCAACGAGCTGAGTGACAGTAGCGGCAGGGAGTCTGTGTCAAGTATAGAGATGTACACGGGGAAGAGTGGTGCCCTGCGTCGCGAATACGAAAAGTTCAAGCTTTGGCAACGGAAACAAAACAAGGTTATGGGCGTGAGAAACGCAATCTTAACGCAGAACCAAGAGCTGAAAGAAAGTCAGCTTAAGACGGGGTTGAAGGAGCGAGCTGAGTTCCTCAGCGAAGTTGAGGTGGGGAAGGCTAATAAGGAGGAGAAGAAGAGGGGGGGGTTATTCGCCTACTTGCCGATGGGTTCGAAGGCGAAGAAAGGTACAGCGCCAAAGGGAGGACGCGTCATAGGCTAGGTATGGGGGAAGGGGGGGGACTGGGAGGGGAGACAAGACTTTGGGACGAAGCTTTTGCAGAGAGCATATATTAAAACAACAGGCAATAAATAACGATCAAATATGATATGATTCCGGATCGGCACAAGATGGGGTGGAGAGAGGGTGGGAGGGGGGGTCAAAATGTGCACCGGAAGACTCATACGACTTTGAGACATAAAAACTAGAGATATCAAATCTACAGGATAACATTTTAACATTTTATGAAAATTTTGTCGCGTCTTGTATTATTTTTAGATCGGCTCATATCATATCTCCAACGGCACCGATACCTGCTTCTCTGTAAACCTGGCTGAATCGCTTCCCACTTCCCCTGTTTTTCTGAGGCGTCAATTTCTTTTCGCTCGATTTCAATTTCATCCCGCTCCCAGGCAGGTTCTCCTTGAGGGTCTCTAGCTGGTTCAGTAGGGCGAAGGACCTATTGTTTTTCACGACCATAGCTATCTCGATGAAGATAGCTAATTGCATCAACGCGCAGCCAACCAATCCTACGTAGAATGTCTTCAAGTTAGCAGCGTTCATTTCTCCTTCAACTCCTAGCTGTGCTAGCAAGTAGAGGCTGGCGATGAATGCCAAAGTTCCGCAGGCGTACTGAATACCCCTCATCTTCGGAAGGCGCAACGCGGCAATGTCCGCAAGTGGTACTTCGATTTTGTTTCTGACATTCGAGGTGCTTGACTTGCTGATGAGAAGTAGGAAATTTAACTGAACGAGCAAGCAGCTCAACATCATTGAAGAGACGGCTGATTTTCCACACCTTTCGAATGAATCACTCATTCCACCCTTGCCAATGCAAGAGCAAGTTTCGAATGCGAACAGGAACATCGGCCCGAGAGAAGATACGGACTGCCCAAGAATTCGGTAACAGAGAAAGTTGGAAAGCTCACGAGGAGGCAGGCGAGACAAATATCGTCTCAACTTCCTCGCAAAATAATAGACGGGGAAATAGCCGACTATGATGCGAGCGAACGGAAGGATAACGCCCAAGTTCCCCCCCGATGGTTGTTGCTTATTGCCCACAGCGGTGGCAACCTCGCTAGGGACAGTAGCGAATATAAAGGTGGAATGAAGTAGAAGCTCGTATTTTGCACCCGACCGAAGCGGCTGCAAGAATATTGAGAAAAGGTAGAGCATGCCCGTGAGAGGCATGATAATGGATCCTAACGTTAGCCAATTAACATTCCCAGAGACTCCGTAGTTAATGTAGAGAAAGTTCGTGATGGCAGCCGCGACAATTACAAACGAGTTGAAAACGAAGCTGAGAGCCGAGACTGTTGGTCTTTCGGGGAGGGGGGGAGGGGGGAGGCTGTCCCTTTCTATTTCGTCCTGTGCTTTGAAACGATAGTAGGTGGACGACGTCTCGACTAGAAGAACAATTCCAAGGAGAATTCCGCCGGTGAAGCCTATCATGTAAGAGATTCCGTTTTTCCTGGAAGGTGAGAGGAGCGAAGGACGAGCCGAGGAGCGAAGGACGAGCCAAGGAGCGAAGGACGAGACGAGGAGCAAAGGACGAGCCGAGGAGCGAAGGACGAGCCGAGGAGCGAAGCGACGAGTTAGAAGGAATAAGCATGCCCCGCTCCTCTCCGAGTTTGTGCAGATGAAATCGTGCTCGACATGTGGTCAGGTAAACAAAATTGACGCAGGTTACAGCTTCTCACCTACTCTCTACTTTCAAATTTGCAAACAAGAATAGGCCGCAGCCAACGGAGAGTGTTGTGAAGAGGAGCTCTGTCTTGCGCATCCAGGAAATATTCATCGTCGCTAGGTTTTCGAGCTTGTGTTTGCGGCCGTCATTCGGCGAAATTTTGACAACCAGCCTTATCAGTGAGTAAACGACGATGTAAAAAGAGATCGCCGAGACGCATGTAGAAGGGTTTCGGCACAGGTCGACATTGTCGCTGTTCTCTATGAAGCAACGTATGCCTTGGAAGTTCAAGTACAGGAGGAGAGGCACGCCGGCAATACCTCTGGTGCAAATCCAAGTTAAGACTTCACTGAGATCTTTGTCTGACTTCTGGGCGAGCCTCTTGCGCAGGCTCAGTGAGAGGAGGTAAGCGAAAACCAAGAAGGGGGCCCTGAAAACGACGCCAATCCAATACATTGGATTTTTCAACCCGTAAGCGGCAAGAATCAGGAATATTTCGGGGGCGATTATATGAAAGCAGAACTGGACGTGCAGAAGGGCTAGGTAGGTTTTGTCCGTCCTCCGGGGCTTCACGAAAATAGAGAGGCAAAACCCCAGACTCAATATTGGTCCGATACCTTGAGACCAGAGTTCGTAGGTAGGGTCATCCGGGGCTAGGTATCTCTTTAAGACTATGAAAAAGTAGTGCGCCGTTCCCAGGGCACTCAGGGTGGTGTACACTGTGCTCATTTCCGTAACTATGATTTCTTCTTCGGAGTCTGTCGTTGTTGCTGTAAGATGGGGGCGTTCGTGTTGTTAGAAGAGGTCTTTTTTTTTTAGCGTAAAAGAACCGTAAATGCGGCTTCTCGGCTCTCACCTTGTTGCTGTTGTTGCTGTTGTTGCTGTTGTTGCTGTTGTTGCTGTTGCTGTTGCTCCAACGCTAGATCGCGTAGAATCACATAGGTCTTCCAGCCGAGGATTACCCCGAACGCCGTGAGCCCCGTGAAACCTACGATAAACGTTAGCTTCTCCATCTGTTTCGAAATTGACGACTCTGCCCCGACGTTTCCGACCAAAAACATTGCGCACATTAGGACGATGCCTGCGCAAATGACAAAGACCTTTTGACCTGAAGTCAAGGTTAGGAGCGCCACCCTCTGGGGCTTGATAAAATGTCGCTTAAGGATGCGATGGGGCACAGACCCCGAGAGCATGCGAGCGACCACATATACGCTGAAGTAGCCCCCCAGAAAGAGTTGACTCAAAAGTGTCCTTCGACACTGCAAGTGAAGCGGGAGGAGCGAAGCGCGAGGAGCGGAGTGAGGAGTTAGAATGAAGTAGCAGAGCGGTGGCAGAGCGGTAGCAGAGCGGTAGCAGAGCGGTAGCAGAGCGGTAGTAGAGAAATAGCGTTGATAGTGAGAGGCCGTCTCACCTCCTGAGAGATGGCAACTAGAGAATCCTCTGCGTTGTTGACGCAGCGGAGGGTGTCGAAAGTGAGAAAAATAATAGGCCCGAGGCCTGTTATCCCTTCAACCAACACTTTCCGTGTCAAGAAGTCAGACAGGATTGGGGGAGGGAGATTTGATATCTTTGCCCGACCTCTCCACGCCAGGCAAAGGACGCCCAACCAGGCGAAGATAATCATGAGTCTGGAGGGGAAATCTCGCAGGAATCGCCCGTCTCGGTAGCTGCCAACTATTCCGATTGTTTCAGGAATGACACTTCCGCAAAGCGAAGAGCACAAAAGTGTCAGAAGATACTTGCGACTATTGTCCGTGGGACGCATGTAAAATACGAGGTTGATCAGAGTGACATTCAGCGGGAGCAGGAGGTATACCACGAACTCGGTGTAGAAATAATCGTTCGTGGCTGCGTACCACGCCTGGCAGGCGCAGGCTGAAAGCGACGGAAACAGAAGGCAGACTGCCTCAAACAGCTTGTTGATGGAGGTGACGTAGTTGTTGTCGTTGTCGTCGTCATCCGTAGTGGTGGTAGTGGTGGCGCGGGGGGTTAGGGTGAGGGGAACAACGGCGGAGGTGGGTGGTGGGGAGGCGGGGGAGGGGGGGGAGTGGGGAGAGGGGAGTGGGGAAGGGGAGTTGGCGGGCATTATCTTCGTTGCAGAGTGGAACTTTGTTTACTTCAGCGACGGGGTTTATGAGGGGGGTTTGGGGTGCAACTAAGTTCGGAACGGGACGTTAATAGCTGCAAAAAATGAGTGACCAGAGGAGACCGTTTCCCGGAGAAATTTATATCACGACTGAGGTATTTTTGGGGTCAATTTTGTTCATATTATTCACTCTAAGGCCTGTTAAAGTTCGACAATTTTAATAAACTTTTCAAAAATTTCATCTTAGTCAATTTTTAAACTAGAAATCCATTATAAGCTAGTTTTTAATTCCAATAAGCATAATATTTAGAATACTGAGGATATTTAAATAGCTATGAGAACATTTTTTGGCCAAATTGGAACTTATTCAGATCACTTTTCTGGAACGATTTCAAAGCAATTTTTTGTATTTCTAATTACCAAATTATTCCTTTTAGGGGTCTCAAAGTGAAGAATATGACCAAAATTTACCAAGAAATGTTTTATTTGCCTAAACACAGAAATCTCTCGAAAATCACGTTGCAGCGTAGCCTCGCAAATTTCCTTAACGCTATACACTACTTATACCACCAACAAGCTAACATATCAAATATAGATCTAGCAAAGGTGTATTTGCCAATTTTTCCCTAATCTGTTACGCCTTTTAACTTTCCTAACAACTTGGATCATCCACCCCACGGCACGATGTCAGAAGCTGCACCCACGACTGAGAAAGGTTCAATGCCATATCAGAAAAGTTGGAACATTTGACAAGGTCGCTGGAGCAGGCCAAGACAACAATTGCGGACCAGGGTCAGACGATCTTGGCGCAAGGGCAGACAATCGAGGCGCAAGGGCAGACGATTGGGGAGCAGGGAGAGAGGATCGAGCTGCTGGAGGGGAAGGGAGTGACCTTAAGGAGACGAGTTTCTCGTCCAGCTCAATAATTGTGGCGAGACCGTCTGAGGCTGTTCAGACAGGGAAGTTGGTGAGGAGTTGGAGGTTTGTGTTTGCGTTGGGGGCGGCGGTGCCGCATGGGTTTGCTTTGGCTTCGCTTAAATATGGTGATATGAGGCTGGCAGCAGCAGCTAAGATGTTTGAGTTGTTTGGTGTGGTCTGCTCAACTGCGGCTGGCATTGGAAATCCAAGGAACTTTGGGAGCAGGAATGAGAAGCTGTTTATTGGGCTCTGTTCATTGTCACATCCAGCTTATATGGCCATTCTAGCATATGCCATTGGGTCGAAAGGTGGCTTGATCCTGGCGTGTATTTATGCGTCGGCATTACCACCCATCTACATTAGCGGAGCTAAACTCTACTCGAATCTTTCTGATTGCAAGCTCGGAGCGGCTATCACGGCGCTGTTCAAGTCCCTTCCTGGCGTACTCTTTCCGATGATTTACATCAACGCTGAGTCACTTCGCTGCATCATGAATTCTCGTCCTGATGACGAAATTGACGAGAGGGGGTTTATTAAAGGCTGTGGAAATCCTTCGCGTCCCACAGTTTGGGTATCAGCTTTCTTAGCCACAAGTTGGTTTTTGACCTACGTCCTCCCCCCCCTGCTTCCCAGCGATAGAGCTCTGACTTGGGGCGACGTGATGAAGCTCGACATGGGCAGGATCGAAGGGCTGCAGTTCACCCTCTTTTCCACTTTGTCAATTGAGGCGCTGGTCTTGTACGCTCTCACAAATGAGGACGGCGCAAGACTCAGCAAGTTCCTAGACGGGTTGATAAACGTCATGCACTGTAACTTTATTATCCTCAGCCTCATTGTCCTCTATGAGTACGTCCTAAAACCCTCCATCTTCCGACCCACAACCCGCCCCCACGCCTCCTCCTCCGTAACCAGCCAAGACGCCTTTCACTTACCGGACGCCAGCAGCAACACCATCAACGTGCTCTAAATTAAAATTAAATAAAAGTGTACCATTTATAACTACGTACCCCCCCTTCAAATTATTACTCTACTAGTCTAGATAAGGCTTTTGCCAATCAATGTGTGTTGGATTTTTTTGGGAGAACATCTGTTCCATTGGAGCTGACTTTTTCCACTTTTACTCCGATCTGACAATGAAAATGCTTCTCCTCATATCTCTCCTAGCCCTCCTCCCCTCCGTCTCGGCGGTGGGTGGTCGTGGTCAGGCGTGCACCTGTAAGTATTGTCAGATCCCGACAAAGCCATTCCCGTAGACCTTGATCTTCTACAAAATCACAATCTCCGTCCGTCGAGACTACTACTAAAATACCCTTATATTTTCTGTCTTATCGCAATATAATAATGTTGCCCATTCGCCGCCTTTCGACCCCCTCCATACGGAACCATAAGAAAATATCGATAGCAATAAATCTACAAAGTTCTTAAAATTTACCAACTGTTTCCCCAACATTTCCAACAGCCAAGGTCAAGGATGAGGAATAAGAGCCTGCGAACCACCTCGCCCTCGTTACCCGGACGTTCCTCACCCTGTTCCACGTTAATGATGCGAAAGACGCTTACCACAAGGATTTAATTGAGAATTCTAACGCCACCCTCCTTAGTGTGCCCTGACCCAGATGATGCCAACAGGACCGCCTATGACCAGTGGTTGGCATCGAAGGACGACGACTGGAAAGACATCCACAAGAATGACGTGTGCATCTGGAATGAGGTGAGGGGACGGAAGGAAGTTGAAGATAGTTGAACATAGTGAAGTAAATGGTAGAGGATAGTCAGAGAGTACGCGAAGGATTCAGTGGGTTAATGAATAATTAACCCAATCCACTCCCCCCCACTCCTCTAACACCTCCCCTCACAGCCCGGTTGCGTGTGTGGTTCAATCGGCGAAACGTGCATCTCTGACTACGGCATAGCCTTCGATATTTTCCTGGTCGTGTGCGGTGCTCTCTTCCTCTACGAGTTTGTCTTCAGCTTCCGCATGAGTCTCAACGCGTTTGCTAACATGGCGGCGGCGGACTCGAAGAAGAAGGCGAAGGGGTACTCGCCGATGGACAAGATCATGTTCATGTGCGCGACTGGTTGCTTGTTGAGATTCTTCTGGGTATTCACGATTGCCGGCGGCCGCCGCGCCGAGGACCTCCTCTTGGGCATTCAGGGGGAAACGATTCTCGTCAAGGTGAGCGGAATGAGGATGTATAGAGCGACCATCCCTCATCCCTCATTTTCATCCCTCATCCCCTCATCCCTCATCCTAATCCTTTTCTTGCTTCGCTCCACCCCGCTCCACTCTTGCTCCGCTCATCTTAGGTTGCGCAGATCCTGTGGAACTGCTGCTACCTGTACCTAGTCCTGGTTTGGTCCAAGCTTCTGGAGCAGGCTTCGAGTATGAAGAAGAGCGACGCCAAGGCTGAAAAAGTTATGGAGAAGAAGGTAGGTATGGCAGTCATGTTCCTCATGGCGTTCCTCATCCCTCTCTACATCACCGCGTCCCTCGTCATGCCAGCGCTGAGAATGCTTGGCGACATGTTCCAGGTCTTCATCGGCGTTTACCTGGTCATCAAGGCTAAAAAATTCGGCAATAGCCTCTCCACCGTTATGTCCGGCGTCGCGTCCGCCCAGCCTCTAGTAGAAACCATCCAAACGACGATCCGCACCGCGATCTTCGGCACTGTCATTATCTTCGCCGTCGTGTTCTTTAACTTCTGGGCCCAAGCGAATTCTGGGACGCCTTGGTGGAACTACACATACTGGTGGTGCATCCACGTGCTTGGGGAAGGTTCGCTCGTCCACGCCTTGCTCAACACCAAGAGAAGCCAGGAGTCCAAGAAGATCGCGTCTGCCAAGAGTGGAGCTAGCACTGCCAGCGTGGCACCCAGTTCTACAAGTTCTGCCAGTTCTGCGGAGTAATCTGGGGGTGGGGTATGGGACAGTGTGGTGGTGTTACCCTGGGTGAGTGGGAGGTGGGGATAATAGCAGTAAGGCGACGTTCTGAATGTGATTCTCATGATTGTTAGGGCATAAATGCTACAGTCTTTAGAACTTCTCGTAATGGAACATAATTAAAAATAGCTAAAAATAACTTTTGAGTTAATTTGGTTGAGAAAAGCGTCCACAGAATTAAAAGTTTTAAGTTTTAATCCTAACGCAATTTCCTACAATGGTTCATATTCGTCATGGGCTTGAACGCTGGCATCCTTGGTCTCGTTGTCCTCTACGAGTACGTCATAAAACCCGCCATCTTCCGACCCACGACCAGCTCCCATTCCTCCTTCTCCGTAACAAGCCAAGACGCCTTTAACCCACCCCACTCCAGCGCCAGCACCATCAACGCCCTCTAAATACGAAAAGCCAAAAAAGCCATAACGTTAAATTAAAAAGTTCAGATAAATGCCTTAATAACATTGTCGTTGAAGCCCTCGATGAGCTTGAGGAAGCCCAAGTCTGCGTCCCTAGTCCCGAAGTCGGTGGGTTTCTGATCGTCGCTCTCCTTGACGTACACGTAATCGATGCCGCTCTCGTCCCTGACAATCCTAATCCCGTCGAACAGACTGACGAGCTTCAGCGGCGCCTTCGGGTTGTCATAGTTTTGGTTCACGGATTCAATAAAATCGCCCAGCCGCTTGGTGTCCAGCACTCCGTACTCCGAATCGAGAACCGATCTCAGGCCGGGGATGTTGCTGCCCGCAATCTTGACCTCCTTCATGCCAATGTTATACTCTCCCTTGTCGCCCCCCTCGACCGCCCCGATCACACCGGTGGACGTGATGCAGCCTTCAATCTCGATGGGCAGCCCCCCGCTCCCCAGAAGAGAGAACTTCAGGAAAGGAATTGCTCCGGCTATGGTATTGAACTCGTTGACCACCTCCCCGCCTTCCTTGATAATCTGCTTCACCTTCCCGATCCTCGAAATTGCGAGAGCCTTCCTGTGCATCTGGCAGAACCACGAGAACTTATCGGCGTCGTCGTCAGTCTTACAGACGGCCCGGGCGGTCAGAAAGAAGGGCGAGGAGCGGAACAGGCCCTCCGCAGAAGTCGAGTACACGAGCGACCACGTCCCAACCAAATCCTCCTCCGAAGAACCCTCCACGCCCTTGCCTTCGATGCCCTCCAGAATCCTAGCGTAGGCCTCCTTACTATCCTCGTCCCCCTGCTCGCCCCTTAGAGTCGTCGCGCTAAGGCGCAGCAGGTCGCTCAAGTGCGTGCTCTTTTTAACGGTCGTGGTGGTGGTAGTGGTGGTCTCTGAGTCTCCAATAGAGTCGAGGTAATTGGAAGAAGCAAGCCGAACCACGCGCGTCATGCGGGACGCGTTAGGGCGGCATTTATGGCGGTACTGGTGAGAGAAACCTGCGGCACCACCAAGTAGCGCCAGAGCGAGGAACAGGTGGAGGAAAGTCATCGAGCTGGCTGCCAAAATTAGAGTATGGGCTCAAAAGGGCTTTTAACGTGAGATATAGACGACTTAGTTTTACTCGGTAGAGAGAAGATACGAGAGGAACCTTTTTGGCGTATTCAAAATGAAGAAGAAGCTATCAGTGAACCTATTCAGGCCTATTCAGGTTTCGAGCTGGAAATGCCTGAGAAATGCAAATTTGTATTTCACCATCTTTCCCATCAAATCTACCGCTTTTTACCGCACCGTCCGTACGTATACCATATCATGTTGATCATCACTAGCCTCGAACGTCAACGTTACAAACGCTCATCCTTTCTTTTGCGTTCTTTTGCGTTCTTTTGGTGGCTTTCAATTGGTGTAAATGTTTGTTCGCTCAGGGGCCATTCCGATTTGAATGTAAATCGCCTCTGCTCTGCTGCTTAAACGTTCTTCCCATTCTAACCTTCTTCTCACACGCACTTTTGACACAACTACAACAGAGTATCCTCTCGAAAGTATTCCTTTCGCGTTGTATATCAATTTAAAACACAGTTTAAATTACTTCCATCAAACTTGACAGCGGGATGGAGCAGCTGATCCCCATTGTGAACAAGCTGCAGGATGTCTTCGGCGCGATCGGACAGAGTCCCATCGACCTTCCTCAGATCGTCACGATTGGAAGCCAGAGTAGCGGCAAGTCTAGTGTTTTAGAGAACGTTGTCGGGAAAGGTGAGTCCTATCAGGAGTCCTATCAGGAGTCCTATCAGGTTCGACACCTGAACCTCCTTTCGCCTCCTTTCACCTCCTTTCAACTCCTTTCACCTCCTTTCACCTCCTTTCCTCGCAACTAACCCTCCATTCAACACTCGCTTCGCTCGTGACAGGATTCCTGCCCCGCGGAACGGGCATCGTCACCCGCCGCCCCCTCGTCCTCCAACTCTACAACACCAGCAACCACTCCATCCCCACCTCCCCCAACGCCATAAGCAGCTCGCTCAGAAGTAATACTGCCGACACTAATCCCGCCGGAGAGAGTGACTCCGGCGACGAGAACAACAACGAGAATGCCAACGACGTCAACACTCCCCCCCCGAAGCCCCTCCCCAGTCGCAAGTCGACTGAAATCGCGTCTCCTCCTGTCCTTCCCGGAGATGAGTGGGGAGAGTTCTTGCACTTGCCCGGGGAGAAATTTTACAGCTTCGACGAGATCAGGGACGAGATCGTGAGGGAGGTGAGCTGCAACACGGCACATATTATTTATTAACTGTGTATCAACTGCCCC
>BRXX01000079.1:0-20051 GCA_030267905.1 Triparma verrucosa | reverse complement strand
CCCCCCCCCCCCCCCCCCCCCCCCTCCCCCCCTCCCCTCCTCGACAGCTTAAATCTGTTTACATAGATAGCCTAGCTCACTTCCTCAAAATCCGCATCCACCGTTGCTACATAAACAAATTCAACCTCTACAACCAAGTGGGTATTGTGGCCCTCAACGTTTTGGGAGAGGGGGTGAACTCCGCGAATACGCCGCAGTTGATGTCGCCGAGCGGAATGCTGGCGAGCCCCTTGCCGATTCACCAGCAAATGGCCTCGCCGCCGCCGCAAGTCGAAGACGTATTCTCGTCCCCCCAGCAACCCCAAATCTCTTCGGCAGACGTCTCCTTTGACGCGAGCTTCCCCCCGCAAGCAGCGACCATGATCAAAAGCGTTCTGGCGGCGAAGGAGAGGGCGGTCAGCGGAGAAGACTTCGACTTGGCGGCGCAACTCAAGGGCGCCGAGGGAGAGATTATGATCGTCGCCACGAAATTGAGCAAGCTCGAGGCGCAGAAGAAGGCGGCCGTGGCGAGCGAGGACTATGAGAAGGCCAAGAGCCTGAAGGGAGGCTTGGCCGATTTGAGAGCGGAGGTGCAAGCCGCTATCGACAAGGTCATGAACGAGTTCGCTGGCCTCGGAATTGACCTCTCGAGCCCGAGCAAGCAGGAGCGCTTGCAGAAGGAGAGGGAGGCGAGGGAGGCGGCAGAGAGAATGAGGCAGGAGCAGCTCTACCAGCAGCAGCAGCAGCAAATGCAGCGAGAGAGGGAAATGCAGATGCAGCAGGCGTCCCCCCCCCCGACACAAATCCAGGCTCCGCAGCAGCCATCTCCTCAGGAATTACAACAAGTCCAGGAGCAGCCGCACGAAATGCGACCTTCGCCTCAACAGCAGGAGATGGATCCTTACGCGGAGGAGCCGCCGCCGCAGTACGCCGCCGTCGAGGCCCCTCCTCCCTACGTCGACCCCATGGAGGCGCCCCTGCGGGGAGCCAAGGGAGCGTACCCCGATCTCGCAGGCGACGAGACCACCGTCCCCCCGCCCGGCAACCTGCACTCGTCTGGAAATATGGCCAAGACGGGCGGAAGGATGGGAAGGAACATTCAGTACAACGAGAACATGGACAGCGAGGAGGAGTTCGATATTTCCACCGACGACGTGGGGACTCCCGCCAAGAACGATCCCCAGCCTTTCCCCGAGGGCGAGCACCCCCTTGATAACATCCCCGGGGTCAACTCGGCCGACCTTCCAGAGCCCGATCCCATGCCCGCGTCAACGGAGGGCTACCCCATAGACGTCCTCGGCTCGTACCTCATCCGCTGCCTTCACAGTAAGAACTGGAGCCTTCGCGAGGCGGCCCTGGCAAAGATTTGCGTCATGATTTCGGACAACACCGTTCCAATTTGCGAGGACAAACACATCGCCCCTTTCTGCAACGTAATCAAGAAGGGCGTCAACGACTCCATATCCCACGTCATGCTCACGGCTTTCAACGTGCTGCAGGACTGCGTCAACGCCTGGAGCGACGGGAACATGCAGCGGAGCAGCTTGACCGGGCTCGATGGCGCGTTGATGACCGTCTTGACCAAGTTCGGAGATGCCAATGGCAAAATCAGGGGAGAGGCCAGCGCAACTTTGAGCTTCGTCGCGGATGCCTCCTGCGTCGGCCCTTCGCATGTTGCTGCCCTGGTAATGAAACCTCTCCCGAAGAAGCAAGCCAACGCCCCCAAACCGATAGCTTCGCGCCTCGGCCTCCTGACTGAGCTCATTGACCGATACGGCGTGAGGGACAACACAGGCTTGAGTGCCGCCGGAGTCATGGCCTTCGCCAAGACCGTAAACGGTTTCGCCCACACCAGCGCGGAAGTGAGGAAGAAGACCAAGCAGCTGACGGTCGCCGTCCACGCCCACATAGGCAAGAGCGTAGAAAAGTATCTGACGAGCCTGCGTCCCAAGCAGCTCCAAGAGTACAAGGAGGAGTGGGAAGGAGACGAGAGCGACGACGAGAATGTAGAAGTAGTCAACAAAGGAAGAGGACGAGGAAGGGGGAGAGGTGTAGGAGGAGTGTCAGCAGCGAGGGATGAGGACAGTGGAATCGGCAAGGCGATCTTCAAGCCGGCTGATGGCAATGAGCAACAGTACGGCGATGGCGACGAAGAGCTCCCCGACACGTTCACCTACGAATGAAGTGAAGAAAAATAAGAAGTGAATATTAAAAACACGAAAATATGTATGATAAATTAATCTTTTATTCATCCCTGCATCCCCTTGCTCTTATACATAGACCTGAGACTTGCTGCCAGGGAGATTGAAAATCTTGTCAAACAATGATTCCCCTCCTCGCACTTGCCGCGCTTGGTTCTGTTGTGGCCTACATAGTGACATGGCTGATATTGTCGCCGTATCCGATGTCCCTCCCTTTCTCGCTGCTGACGCTGTTGAGGTTTCTTTTCTCTCTCAAGTCCACTACGCGGATGGTAAGGTTTATTGAAAGTGCTCACTCATTACTGCGCGGCTCGAAGGTGCTCTCATTTTTGTGACAGCGGGGCACCTCGATTCTAGTAGCTGGCCAGTTCAAACGAAATTCAATGTTGTGACCGCACCCTGCGATTTCCCTTGGCTTCATCACTGTCCTGCGCTCCCTCGTCATTGGCATCATCAGCCACCCTCAACTCACTCTCAATCCTCCCCAGGTCCAGCGCGTCCCTTGGAATACCATGACTGTCTGGGAGTCGCGCGTCAAATCTACCCCCAACAACGACTTCATGATCAACCTATCCAACGCCACCACCTTCACTTATAAATCCGCAAACGAACTGTCCTTGAATGTTTCTTCGGCAATCCAGAGCCTACCTGGCTGCAAGTGTTTGGCCCTTTTGATGCCCAGCTGCGCCGAGTACGTGTGTCTGTGGCTTGGCTTGAGCAGGGTTGGCTGCACGGCCGCTCTTATCAATACTAATTTGATGGGCACGGCCCTGGTCCACGCCATCAAGACGGCCGTCGGTGACAGCGAGACCAAGAGGGTCGTCGTCAGCGAGGAGCTGTTGACGAACGTCGACGCTGTGCGTGGACAATTATCTTCGCTTGGAATCGAAGTTTTGGTGTACTACCACAACACCAACAAAGTTTCAGGTTTCAACAAGCTCCTGGAGCAGACTTCCGGCACCCCTGTCGACCAAGACGGAGTCCCGGCCAGGGCGTGGAACAGCGACCTCTTCTACATCTACACCAGCGGCACCACAGGGCTACCAAAGGCAAGCAAAATCAATCACTTGAGGTTTTATATCGCTGGGTTGATGTTCAGTAAGCTGTGCAGGGCGGGGACCAGCGACAGAATCTATTGCGCTCTCCCTCTTTACCACTCCGCTGGGGGAATGCTTGGAGTTTCAGGCGCCATATGCGCTGGCGCGACCATTGTGCTCAGGAGTAAATTCTCCGTGTCGAAACTGTCATCCGACCTTGTCACCAACAAGTGCACCATCATGCAGTACATTGGAGGTGAGTGCAGGTTTAGACACAGCGAGGAGCGAAGAAGTGAATGAGCATGAAGAACACTTTACTAACGCCAAACTTGCCGTCGCAGAGTTTGCTCGCTTCGCGGTGAACGGCAGCAAGACCCCCGAGCTGGACGCATTGGCGGGAAAGACTTGCAGAGTTGCTTTTGGGAACGGAATGAGACCCGAGGTGTGGAGCGTCTTTCAGAAGAGGTGAGAATTTTGTGAGGGTTAATCCTACCAGGAGGGTGAGGCGGCGAATAGGCATCTAATTCCTGCGTCGTGCCTTGACTATCTCGTGCAGGTTTAACATCCCCAACGTCATTGAATTCTACGGATCGACGGAGGGTAACGCAACCCTAGTCAACAACACCAACGTCGTGGGCGCCATCGGCGTGATCCCTTGGTTCGCCAAGTTCCTCTACCCGGTGAGGCTGGTTAGGTGCGATAACTCCGATGGTACGCTGACGAGGGGCGAGGACGGCCTGGCTCAAGTCGCAGCGCCTGACGAGCCTGGACATTTGCTAGGCTTGATCAAGGACAACGACCCGACAAGGAGGTGAGATGCTGCGAGGAGCGAAGGACGAGTAACGTTGCTGCTGCTACCAATTTTTCGCCATTTCTAACATCACCAACGCCTCATCCATTGCGACTCGCTTCATTCGTCGCAGGTTCGATGGCTACACTGACAAGGCCGCCACGGAGAAAAAAATCGTCCAGAACGTTCTCAGCAAGGGCGACAGGTGGTTCGCGTCCGGAGACCTCCTTCGCTCCGACTCCTTCGGCTTCCTTTTCTGGGTGGACAGGATCGGAGACACCTTCAGGTGGAAGGGCGAGAACGTGTCTACGGCGGAGGTCGCCGCGGCGTTCATTGCCGAGGGTGGAGAGAGGAGTAAGATCGACGACGTGAACGTCTACGGGGTGGAGATTGAGGGCAAGGACGGCAGGGCCGGGATGGGCAGGGTGGCGTTGAAGGCTGGCGTCAAGCCCTCTTCCATGGACTACGGGTCATTGTACAAGGAGCTGGCGGCCGAGCTTCCGGGGTACGCCATGCCAGTGTTCTTGAGGATTCCTTTGGCGGTCGCCGTGGCCGAGGAGGGGGAAGCCATGACGGGGACTTTCAAGCACAAGAAGGGGCCTCTGAGAGAGCAAGGGTTTTCTTTGGTGTTGGTCGGGATTGAGGAGGCGCTTTACTTCAGGGACGATGGGAAGAAGACTTTTGTCAAGATGGATTTGAAGATGGAGAAGTCCATTCGGGAGGGAAAGATCAGGGTTTAAAAAAAAGTGGGGCCGAGCGTAGCGAAAGACTGACGAGGGAGCAAAGCGACAGAGAACCCCCAAGTAAATATTGCACGAACTAGGCCCGAACGATAGCGAGACCACTGAAGTGATTTTTTAAAAAGTGATTCTTGATTTTTTGTCTGTTCTCTCTCTCTCTTTCTCCCCAATTCTGTTGTTAATTTACACGATTACATGCCCGCGTTCCCTAGCACTCCTCCTAGCAATTTTGCCACGTCGTCAGCCTTATTCCCCGTGTCCGTTTTGATTGTCAATTGGCAAACCCTCGGCTCGCACATTTTGTCGATAACGAGCTGGAGGAGGTACGTTGAAGCCGTGTCGTTGTCCTGCGCGTAGAGGAAGAACTTGAACTCGGCGTCCATCTCTCCGCTAGCCATGGTCAGGATGCCTTCCGAGGTGAGGAGGGAGTCGATCTCAGCGACCGTGTAGGTCTTGGACATGGCGGACATGGAAGAGGAGGCCTCGGGGAGGGACTGCCACATGCTCTGGAACTTGCCGCCGTCGATGGCGAAGGATTTGTTCAGGTTCATGCTGGGGGCGGCGGGGGCTGCTGGTGGGGCAGTGCTTTGGTTGGGAGGGGAAGGGGGGGTGTCGGCGAAGCCCAGGAGGTCGGCGTAGGCGTCGTTGTTTGTTGGGGGGGCAGGGGCGGGGGTGGGAGCGAGGGTGGGGGCAGGGGTGGGGGTAACGGTTGAGTTCGCGAACGCGTCGGTCACGTTCTGAACCGCGTCGGAGGTTCCCAGGCGGTACTTTTCAGTGATGAAATGGTCGCTCCTGCTGCCGTAGACGATTGACAGAGTGTTGAACTCTTCCCTGAGGGCCTTGATGGTCTGTGGAGGGGGGGCGAAGCACGAGGAGCGAAGCACGAGGAGCGAAGCACGAGAAGCGAAGCACGAGAAGCGAAGCGGCGAGTTAGAGAAATTAGCGACCGACCGAGCGATAGCGAGTAATGCGAGATGTGCGTCGATATTTATTACACACGACTCTTCAACGCGTCGCTCTGCTTCGCTCAGCTCCTCGCACAATCTCACCTCCTCCTCATCGTCCTCCGCGAACCCCTTGCTCGGCTCGATTGTCTGCTCCCCCCCGTTCACGACCTTCTCTGCGTTCTCCGGCCCCGCCTTCAAGAGCCTGTAGTACAACAACGCCCTGTCGTGCAAATCCTGCGAGGACACATCGTTCGTCGCCTGCGTGAGGAGACGTCCCAGGATGCCCTGCATCTCCGGAGGCCTTTTGAAGAAGAGCTTCACGCACGCTGTGAGGAGAGCGAGCTTCACCAGCTCCTCGTTTTCGTCCCAAGCGTCGACGAGCTTCTCGAGGACGTAAGGGGCTTCGATAACGATGTCGCCGAACTCTCCGATCATCCAGACGAGGCTGGCCTTTCCCTGCGACGAGCGAAGCGACGAGTTAGAATAATGTAGCAGTGTGAAGTATTGGGTTTGTACGTCGTCGTCCAGTACACACGCCTCCGATTACTCTCACCTTCTCCTCTCCCCCCATCCTCAGACACCTCCCCAAAACCGGCGCAACACTAAACCTACTATCCGGGTGCGCTCTCAGCACGTCCTTAAGCGCGCTCGCCGCCGCCGAGCTCACAGCCCCCCCGTCCACAGCGCACAGTTCTACGAGTTTGCCCGTGACGATTTCGCCTATGCCGGTGGATGTCGCGCCTTGGCAGGCGCGTTCGGTTGCGACTTTTGCTATGGCTTCGATAGCGAGCTGGGGGGGGAGGAGGAGGGGGGTTAGAATAATAAGCACTTAATGATAGCGAGTATTCAACGTTCTAGTTCTCACCTTTGCCATTCTAACGTCATTCTCGCTAACGTACTCGCACAGCTCCGTAATAATATCAACCGCCGTATCTCCACTAGCCAACTTCGGTAGAATGCTGAGCTTCAAATACTTGATGCTCGTAGGTTCATTGTATCTCACGTAGAGCTGTCTATACTCTGGGTCGAACATTCCTGGGTTAGCCTCGCAGAGGTACTTAACGTGCTTTAAGAGGACGTAGACTTGCTCGGGACCTCCGCCGGCTATTAACGTTAGGATGGGGGGTTTGACGCGATCGTAGACCATGGGACGGAGTTCGGGCATCGAGTTCGTTAGGTGGAGGAAGCTTTTGATTACGGCGAGGACGGAGCCGGAGTTCGACGTGCGGAGGACGGGGTCGAGGAGGTTCATTATTTGGAAGCTGCGCGAGGAGCGAAGCGACGAGTTAGAATAGGGTGGGTGTGGGTAGTGAAAGTGGAGCCGAAAAACTTACGTCTCATTTTTGTCCGCAGGGGTGTAGCGGCAGAGGAGGTTAAGGACGGAAGCGAGTCCGAACTCGTTAAACGTGGAGAGGCGGTTCAGGAGCTTCAGCATTATGTCGCGGGTTACTGTGGCGGTTATGGTTGTGTGAGTACCATTCCCCAAGCAGAAGCGAGGGAAAACCTTTACTTAGCTCACCTTCCATCCCACCATTATCAGCGTTAAGCTCGTTGAGGACCTCAATGCAATTGTAAACCACAGCCGGATCTCCGTCGTCCAGAAGTTCCTTCATACGAGGCAAGAAATTATCAACGTTGTGCCCGAGATCGTGGAGCTTGAGGACTCCCAGAACTGCCGTCTGAAGGGTTGAGTGTGAAGCAAAGCGATCACATTGTTAGGAAAAAAAATTTGGCGAGGTTTTATCATAAGGTAATCGTTCTCTCAAACGCCATCCTTTCACCTCACCTTCCTAACGTAAGCATTAGCATCCTCCAAACTCTTCCTCAACGGTTCAACAACATACTCAATAATACTCTTCAACCTCAAGCTAGTCAGGCTGCGTAACGCGAGACCGCGGACCATAGGATCGTCGTTCGAGCAGTCTTTCATTAAGGTGTTTATGCACATTATGGCCACTTCTTCGGAGGAGGAAGCGTAGGTGCAGAGGTAGAGGTAGACCATTTTTTTTATTACGAGGTCTCTAAGGGGTGGGGGTGGGGGGTTAGTTGGGGAAGTGGGGAGGGGGGAGGGGGGAGTTAACGTTCTCACCTAGTCTCAATAACCAAGAGCATATCAGGCAGTAGCCTACTAACATCAATCCCCAACGTCATGTACGCGATGACCTTCTTGATGATCTCCCTTTTACGTGTCAAGGTTTTCTCGAGAGCGAAGGTTCTGAGGAGGTTACGGAGTTCGTTCACTTCGCCCTTTTTTGCATCGACGAAGTAGGAGTCGGGCTTGGAGGTTGGGGCGGAAGGGTCAGGGGGCAACGGTCCTGTTTTTTGAGGATGCTGCTGCTGGGCTGGGGGGGTGGAGGGGGAGGCAGCAGAGTTTGAGCCAGGGAAGGAGGAGCGTGCTGTCGCGGTGTACATAATGATGTAGGATGTGTGTGGGATGGATGGAACTGTGTACAGGAAGTGTTAGAAAGGATTCTCATCGTCCTGAGGATCTCCATTGGGGATCTCCATTGTCCCATGAAAAGGGGCCTAAAATTCGCCAAAAGTCTTTCATTATATTAACGATACGAACTATAAAAGCGGCTAATCACTACATAATCCCACAACTGTATCTTATAAATGTTATAAATGAACGTAAAGTCGATTAAATTACACACTAAGGGAGAGCTGCCGGCGGAGAGATCTCCAAATTGTGAAACATTACAAATCAACAATATATAAGAGGACGTACAAGGCACGGAGATGTAAAAGCGGGGAACTTAGAACCAAAGAAACGGAGGTGAACATGATACAACGACTTTAATTACGTACAACAAAAATCACTAAACAAATCACTGACAAAAACTTTATCTGGGAAGAAACGTCGTCATATCAAACGCGAAAGGTTGCCTGCCGCGATGTCCTGTTCGAGGGGTCAGTGTTTTTCAACCTTCCTCTTTTTGTTCGCGTTTTATTGGTGAGTCCTGTTCTTCAAGATCCTTTCGGTCTTCTTCATGCAGTTTGTGTGTGTACATCTCACCGCTGTATGTGAGGACGTTGCGGGGGGCTAAAAAACACTCCTCCGCTCTTTTCGACAGGTACTTCTGGTTCGGTATGAGGGCTGAAATACGTTCCCTCTCCACAGTGACGTAAAATTCCACCTCCGACCAGAATGTAACCCGCCACGAAACGAACTCCTTATGGATGCGGACAGACTGCGAGCCGTGGGATTCGGACTTCACGGGTAGTAAGCAGCCGGTGCCGTGCGAGGGGATATACATGTTTGATGAGGGAGGGCAGAAGATTGGGGTGGTGGGGTGGATTGTGTGGCGGCTTGGTGGTGGAGTGGGAGGGGAGGGGGAGGGGGAGGGGGGGGTTGATTGGAGTGGCGCTGGGGGGGCTGTTGATGGAGGTTGGCTACTTTTCTGTTCTTATGGATGATAGTTATATGAAGGATTTGGAGTGGAGCTGGTGGTTCGGAGGACTGTGCAGGATGATGTACTGGGGATTCGCTGCCTTCACGCACAGCAGGGGTTTAGGGTCGAGAGCGAAGACAGCGAAGACAGACGGCGAAAATTAAGGGAAATGGAAATGAGAATGGAATGAATGCATAAAATGAATGGGATCGGATACAAAGCTTGTATTTATTCTTTAATTTCATGCAAAGGTTGCTGCGTTTGTTAATTGCTACTTCCCTTGACACCCTGAACCAACAGCGACCAAAAAATGCTCAGCAGCCGGATCGAACACACGCCCCACCAGCGAGCAAAAAAAATGCTCATTAACAGGATCGAACTATTGACCTTGTCATTACGAATGACATGCTCTACCAACTGAGCTAAACGAGCTGTCTAGGTTGAGAAGTCGATTTCTTGGTACCCAAACTGTGTATAAGCTCTTTTCTCAGAGGTTGAAAATCACAAAATTACTCCTGCAGTCCTGAACGATTTTCTACCGCCTTTCATTTCCGTCTCCAGCGCCTCTCTTCAATTATTGTTGCCGCCTCTCTTACACAGAATTTTCGTAAATTGTTTTTATTCGTGATCGCTATCAGACTGTAGTTGGGGTTAGTGTAAGGATAGAGGTTGGATTTTGTTTGGTTTCAATTGGGTTTCGTCTCACCTCGCTCTCTTCACCCTCAAAGTCGTCGGTATCCCAATCCTCCTCATGTTCCTCTTCTCCGCTCGAGCTGCTCTCGTCACCGTTCCCTAACCCTTTTGTAAACCTTCCGGAGGGCTTGTAGACGTTGTTCTTGAAAAAGGCAATTACGTCTTGCAGTGGCGTCGTTGGGGCGGAGAAAGTGGCCTGTGCCGTCGAGCTGGTGAATATTTCTGCAACGAGCGTGAACATTACTGGAGTTAACGAGTTGCTGGGTTGTACTGGACACTTTCAATATTCTTACCTGCATTTTCGTCTTCGTCTTCGTCCTCCTCTTCACTCAAGTCCTCCCACTCCTGCGACGAGTTAGAATTGCACGACGAGCGAAGCGAGTCGCATGAAGATTGACCGTAACGAGTTAGAATTGCATGGCGGTGGTTCTGGCGGAGACGGAAGTAGAATTAACGCATTCCCGGCTCGTCGATTTGATCCTCGCAGTTTCTCACCTCCTCCTCCCCACCGTCCCCCTCTCCGCCAAAGTACACGTTCTCCCCCGCCCTGAGGTCCGGCAACCCTATCAAATTCGCATCTTTTTCCGTACACGGGTGCCAACCGCAGCACTTCTTGTGCCCCTCTTCGACTCCCTTCTTCCTACAGTGCGCCCCACAATATCTAGCCACCCCGCACTTGCACTTGACGACCGTTCCCCCGCAGTTCTTGCTGAGTTGGTACACTCCGAGCGTTCTCAGCCTACACTCCCTGTGAAGCGATAAGTGAAGTGAGGAGCGAAGCGACGAGTAAGTGTAATGTAGCGGTGATGATGAAGGCCGAATATCCGAGGAGCGAAGGATGAGCGAGATAAGCGTTGAGTTGCAATATTCCCAGCTCCTCGTACAACAACTCACCTATCCCAACATAAACTCTCCGTCCAGTCCTCCCTACTCAAGAACTTGACGATCTCCAAGACCAGCTCGCTCGGACAATTGACCCTCCCGCCTACCAGCAGAAGCGTAACCACAACGCCGTTGAATGCCTTCCCCCAGCTCTGGTGCCGCCTGCGAGACCGAACGAGCGAAGCGAGGCTAGAGCGTTAGCGAGTATTGAGGACGCACCCTTTCCCAACACTGAGCGAAGCGAAAATGCGGGCCCTGACAACGTACGTGCAGATGCTCTGCGAAAGAAAAGTCCCCGCCCTAAGCCATTCTTCAGTTGAACTTGGACTCGAACTCGTAAAAAGTGCCTTCTCACCTATAATCCCAAGGCTTGCACCACTCCCTGACGGCCAAGGTGCACTTGTAATCGTACACAGCCCTGCGGTCAAGCTTCGGTACCTTCTCGGCCTCGACGTAGCTCGGGCTAATGTATTTGATGTTGAGCCTCGAATAATTAAGGTTGTGGTTGTAGATCATTTCGTCGTTAAACCAGTCGATGCGGACGCCAACCCGGAGGCAGAAGTCGCCGAAGCCGTAGGACTTGTCAATGTTGACCAAGTCGCGGAGGTACATGATTCGAATGTTGGCGGTGACGTTGTCGAATTGCTGCCGGGCTGCTGCAAGGAGCGAAGCAAGGAGCGAGGCAAGGAGCGAGGCAAGGAGCGAAGTGAGGAGCGAAGCGAGTCGCAATGGAAGAGGAGTGAGTCGAGGAGCGAAGCGACGAGTTAGAATAATTTAGCAGTGTACAGTCACGGCCATGTACGTCGTTGTCCAATACACACGCCTTCTCGCGAGTATAGAGGGAGCGAAGCGACCGACCGAGCGAAGCGAGGCCCGAGCCTTAATGAGTACCGAGGCCCTGCTCCTCGCACACTCGAATTTGGCAGCAGCAACGTTACGCACGGAAGTATTGGCTATGTACGTCGATATCCAATACACACGCCTTCTCAGCTCGCCGCTTCACTCCTCGCAGTGTCTCACCTGCTGCCGGGAAGTAGTTTGGGAGGGGGCGGTTGATCTGGTTGCAGTAGGCCATGGGGTCCCCGAGGCCCAGCCAGTCTACGCTAGAGTCGGGGTTGTTGTTACTATCATTACTATCATTATTGTCATTGCGCCCCACCAACTCCACCAGCTTGTTGACTAGCGAAGCACCAATCACGTCGTTCTCCAGGTCGTCCTTCAGCGCCCTGCACAGACCCGTGTCGACCACGTCGCTCAATCCGTGGAGGGAGGTCACATTGTTGATCAGCTGAAATGATGCGAGGAGCAAAGGACGAGTCGAGGAGCGAAGCGACGAGTTAGTATCATATAGTGGTGTAGAGATAAGTGGTCGAGTAACCGACGAGTTAGAATATATATATTGTACTGGAGCGGTAGTATTGAAATTAATGTGTGGACGAAGCGACTAAATCGAAGCGACTAAACATGTGTCCAGATTCTGGCATGCCATACAGTGCTTTGCGCTCTCAGCTCTGACCAAGGATCATTACAAAAACATAAATTAAGTCATGCGGGTGTCAAGTTTGGTTTCAGCTCTCACCTCGGAGATTAGGACGTGAGTGATTTTTGACTTGCCGTACTTCTTGGTCTTGGACGCGAAGGTGATGTAGGCGGCGACGTACTGAGGGATTGATGTGTGTGTGTCGGAGTGCGTGTCGGAGCGATCGGAGAATTTCATGACAAAGGCGGCCGTGCTTGCCAGGAACTTGTCGTACTTGAGACAGTCGTGGCCCGGCCGATCGGCCTTGCTCCTTTCCAAATCGGCTTCCAGCGTGTCCCCGACGTAGCAGTGCTCGTTGCAGTGGCTGCAACGAGGAGCGAAGTGACGAGTTAGTAGCATATAGCAGTGCAGAGGTAAGTGGTCGAATAACCGTGGAGTGTGTATAAAATGTAAGTGTGCTTGACAGTATATAAGCCATTAAGTGACGCATTTTCAGCTTGTCACTTCGCTCCTCGTAGCCTCTTCCCTTCTTCTCCTCTCACCTGTAGGTCAAGTGCGTTGCTACCAAGACCGCGAGCTTAATGTTGTTGTCGTCGGGCGGAAGCAGCTCGAAGAGGTAGGGGGGGAACACGTGCGAGAGGGAGGAAAGGAGGTACGTGAAGGAGAGGAGGACCGCCAGGGGAGGGGGGGTGCGGGTCTTTATCATTTTGATTATTTTGGCGTAGCAGACCAGCTTGTAGGTGCGGTAGGTGTTCCGAGTGAGGCCGCTGATAAACGCGGCCATGGAAGGCGAGATTTTGAGGGTTTGAAAGTGAGACACAAAGAGGCGGAGGGTCGGAGGCGGAAGGTGAAGGAGAGGGAGGAGCGAAGAGTGGTAGGGGTAATTTGTGTATGCAGTCAATTTCGTCAAGTTCTGGAGGAGCAGCGGGAAGTTGTACGGTGCGGGGACGGTAGGGGGGAGGGCCTGGAGCGGGGCAAAAGCAAAGGAACCGGTAGGAATCTCCTCGAAAGGATACAGTGGGCAGAGATCGCGAAGGTGTTCTTCTTCATCGAGGTTCGAGATCGAGAGACTCAGCAGGATCTCCTCGTGCGTGTACGTGTTCGCACCCCCGGCGTCGTCTATCGGCGGAACTAGCGGGTAGTATTCGGTGCGAGGCAGGAAGGACGCCATAATTTGTTTTGGGAGCGAGGGAGGGAGGTGGTCGGCGGCGTACACGAAGATAGACAGGAGGAGGAGAGGGAGAGGGCGGGACAGGTAGATGACCGCGGTGAGCGAGGTAGATGACCGCGGCGAGATCAGCAGCAGCGATAACAGCGGTAGCGGTGTCGTTGGCGGCAGCGGTAGCGGCAGCTGGGTGTGCTCTTCACAAAATGGATCGGCTCTGATCCCGCGAGCAATCAAAACCCTCTAATTGTTTTATCCGCACAATTTACGAAAATTCTGTGTAAGAGAGGCGGCAACAATAATTGAAGAGAGGCGCTGGAGACGGAAATGAAAGGCGGTAGAAAATCGTTCAGGACTGCAGGAGTAATTTTGTGATTTTCAACCTCTGAGAAAAGAGCTTATACACAGTTTGGGTACCAAGAAATCGACTTCTCAACCTAGACAGCTCGTTTAGCTCAGTTGGTAGAGCATGTCATTCGTAATGACAAGGTCAATAGTTCGATCCTGTTAATGAGCATTTTTTTTGCTCGCTGGTGGGGCGTGTGTTCGATCCGGCTGCTGAGCATTTTTTGGTCGCTGTTGGTTCAGGGTGTCAAGGGAAGTAGCAATTAACNNNATTTCCATTTCCCTTAATTTTCGCCGTCTGTCTTCGCTGTCTTCGCTCTCGACCCTAAACCCCTGCTGTGCGTGAAGGCAGCGAATCCCCAGTACATCATCCTGCACAGTCCTCCGAACCACCAGCTCCACTCCAAATCCATCCTTACAATAACCCCAACTACAGTCTGATAGCGACCAGGAATAAAACTAATTTAATTATATTTATATTTCTGAAGTCATTTTATTTCTAAGTTTTACAACTCATCACCTTCAACTTCATCATCCAAAACCACGTCCACGACGGCTTCCTCCCATAGCACCTTCCCCGCTGCGTTTCCGACGCTGCAGGTGTAAGTCCCGGCGTCTCCCCAACTAATCTTGTCAACCAAGTAAGTCGCACCATTTGCGCCTTCCACTTCGACGCCGTTCAGCCTCCACTGGAAGTCGGGCGGCGGCATGCCGCTCGAGCTCACCGAGAGCATGAACTTGTGGCCCTCCTTGACCTTGTAGTACCCGGCGTTGTTCTTGACTTCGGGGGGCTCGCTGATCCTGATCTCGACCTCCAAAACGTCGGCGGAGACTCCGTCGCCCTGAAGCGAGAAGCAGAGAGGAGGGTTAGGGTTATTCACCTTTTCACTTCGCTCCTCGCTCCCTGATCCCGTAAACGCCATGAGTCGCGAATTCGCTCTGTGCATCTGCGTAGTAACCTTCGGTTGGCTGGTCGGTCGCTTCGCTCCCTCCCTCTCCTCTCTCACCTTCACCTCGCAACTGTATACTCCTTCGTCATCTTCGTTCACGCCCCCCAATCTCAGAAAGGAGTCCGTCTCGGACTCTAGCGGCACGGAGTCCTTCGACCACTGATAGGTCTGAGTCTCCGACGGTGGAGAGCCGAGGGTAATCGACTCGCCGTTCTTCAGCCACAGGGGCACATTTTGAGAGGCCGTGGACAAATTCTTGACCTTCTTCTTCATCATAAGCGCTGCCCTCTCGCTCCCTCCCGCTCCGAAGTTCACATAAAGGGAGTAGAAGACGGAGAGGAAGGCCACAAACTTCCACATGATGTTGGACGATGCTTGCACGGGCGCCGCTGTTACTTGAGTAGGAGAAGGCGACGGGGAACTAGTGCTAGTATTACCACTAGTTCTACTACCGGTGTTCACCTTCGCCTTGCTCTTCTTCCTCTTCTTCTCGGCCTTCAGTGTGTGCTCGGGGCATTCCTTCTTCTCCTCGCCCTCCCCCGAAAAGTCCTCTTCCAGGTAGACATCGTTCTTCTCCTCCCTCAAGACCGCCTCCGCCTCCTCTTGGTTCGCGAACCGCACAAGTTCTACCGAATCCCAGTTCTGCTCCGGATGCAGGACGATGTCGGGCCTATAGCACTTGCCCCAGTGACATAGCATGCTCGAGCTGGGGAAGAAACACTCCAAGAACCAAAAGGCGCTAACCTCACATTGGTGGTCGTCGTCATCATTGTTGGCAGCCGGGATGGTAAGTCCCGGAGGGGGTATCAGATTCGTTGGGCTCAAGCTCGCCCCAAAACTCTTCGGAGTGGCGTTCTGCACCGCGCTACTAACGTTCCCGCCGTTGTTCATCGGACTCTGCTTCATTCCTCTCACGGGACTGTTGGGATTGCTCATGTTACTCTGCGACTTGTTGTTAGAATATTGTGGCGGTGTACAGGATACAGGATACAGGATATACTTGACAGCGGAATTCGAGCATGGAATCGCCGTCGCTTCGCTCCTCCTGCCCCTCTCACCTTGACTTGTTCCAATCCTCGAGGCGTAAAGCCTCCACCCTCCTTCTCAACCCACGCCTCGACCTCGCAGAACAACCTGTACCCTTCGCACAACCCGCCGCTTATCAAGTCGAGCATGTCGCTCTTGATGCGCCTCCCCAAGTTCTCCCCACTAATCGGGTCGAAGAATCTACAGCAGACTTGGGAGTTGTTGTAACCTTTTGTTCTCATCTTTTCCTTCCTTCGCCAGCTCTTGCGGCGGAGCTCCTCGATAACGCCCTGCACCCCGTCATTGCCGCGGGGCATGTAGAACCCTTCCCCCCTGCGACGCGACGAGCGGAGCGAAGGATTTATAAGTTGAGCTTTAGAGTCCGTGCTTGGTTGTAATCGTCGTCTTCTCTTCTTCTCTTCTCTTACCTCCAATCGTGCCCGCTCCAGACTCTCAGCACCTCCTGGAAGCCATCGCCGACGCTCTCAATTTCGCCCTCCCTGCAAAATACGGCCAGGCACATCAGGCACACGATATCGTAGCCGAAACCACCCTCCTTGAAAACATCGACGAAGCCGGTGAACCGATGAGCCTCGTTCAACAAAAAGCACTGCGTCAGGATTATGACCTTCTTCAACATGCTATTTCGGCCTATTGTCAAGTTGCTAAGTTCTATCAGAGTGTTCAGGGAGCTAGAGGTCGTCGCGTTATTGTTACGCGGCGAGTCCCTACTGCTGCTACTATTACTACTACTACTACTACTACTATGCTCGTCGAATTTTATCAGCACCTCAATGTTACTAACGAGAGTTTTAATCGTTGGAGAATTATTTATGTACTCCAGGTGGACGTATCTAATAACGTGCTGGGGTGCGTGTTGGTGCTGCTGCAGGGCGCCCTTTTGCGGTGTCTGGAGAGATTTCTTTGTCAGGGCGTTCAGGCAGGATGTGATTGAAGAGGAGGAGGAGGAGGAGGGAGGCAGCAGGACCGTCAAGTTTATCGGGGAGGTTGCGAGGTAGGTCTTCTGGGGAGTCGGCCCGGAGAGAACGACTGGAGGAAGGAGGGTCGTCAGGAAGGATATTATTGAACTGTCGTGGGGTGGGGTGGGGTGGGGTGGAGTGTGGTTTGGGTGAGGTTGGGCGTGAGGATTCGAGGTTGTATGGTGTGTGTGTGTGTGGGTTATGGGGAGGGAGAGAGTGGCGACGTTTTCAGGAGAGCTCAGATCAACACAGCGAGAGAGCGGGGACCATTTTGCGACGTTAACACTCAAGGTTTGGTTTGTCCGCTCAGTACGGAGGTGCCGCTCCCTTACCTTCTCATTTTATCCGCCTGCTGCGTGGGCTGACACCAGTTCACTAGGGTGTCGCATTGGCTATTTATTGATGTGTAGCGAGGCATGCTTGCTCAGCTAGGGAAACTCCGCAGGGAAGCAGGTTGGAGGAGGGTAAGGCCAACTTTGGGGGTTTAGAGAGGGGAGGACGAGGAAGGTACGCTTTTAAAAGGCCACGGGGAAGGGGTTGGCCTTCACGAGAGAAGCAGGGGTGGAAAGGCTCCGAGGCAGCACGATCGAAAGACGATTGACTTCAGAGGCCACCGAATGGATGAGTGAGAGGTGAGAATGTTTGGAATGGGTCAAAGTACTGATATTACGGCAGTTCCATTGCCTCTTATCTGATCAAGGAAGGAGATATAGAATGTCACACTGTCACGCCCTCACGCAGACTGATGAGTCAGGGGACCGAATCGAAAACCTCGAGAGGGATATGGAAGTCTCGAGGCGGGAGAACACACGGCTCTTGGAAACAATAGAAAAACAACGAAACCAGATCAAGGCGTTACAAATGGCAATGGAGGAGTCGAAAGATGATGAGGGGGCGAACGGATTGACAAACGAGGTTAACGTCAGGTGAGCAGGAACTTAAGAGGGGCGCGGGGGGTAGGGGCGGTGCTTTTGGAGGTTGGAGGGGGCGGTGGGCGGGGGTTACAGGAAGGTTGGAGGGGAGGGCGGAGAGGGCATATGTTTTGTGTGTGTGTGTGTGTGTGTGGGGGGGGGGGGGGTGAGGAGCGGCGACGTTGAGTTGTCATGTATATCATAAGCGTGATTTGTCTAACCCCACCCGCCCCTCCATAACCCAACCCCAAATCCCCGACAGGTACCGGTATGCAGACTTCGTGATGCATGAACTCGTTCGTCGGCGCTTGATGATCATCCTTGTTCGAGGCTTCGATCGCTGGAAGAACTTGGGGGCTACGATGAAGCATTTGCAACAGATCAAGAGGGAGAAGATGAAAATTGAGAGCGGGTATAATTTGATTCGTAGCGAGAGGAGCGCCATCGAGAAAATGGAAGAAAACCTGCACAGCATCAAAATGGAGAAAGCGTGCCTCATGCTCATCAACAAGCACAAGGTGACGCTGGCAAAGAAGGAAATCGAAGCGACCAAGGCAAAGGCTCAGGCAGAAAGGGAGCTCATGACGTCGCAACTTCGCAGCATGTACTATCAGCTCGTGCAGCTTAGCGACCTAGAGAGTCAGGCGGTGGACGCAGCAAAGACGAGGGGGGGAATCCACATGAAGAACCTCGAGAACACCACGAAGAGGGTCAAGACGTGGTTCGATTCGACCGCGGAGAGTAAGACTCCATGAGGGAATGAAGAGACTATATAACTATTAAACAAACTACTTTGATAATACAACAGGAAGATTTTATACGACATTTAATTTCTCCAACCGGGTTAACTGTATTAATTGAAACGAAAGCCATTGCCCTTCGACCCTGCGATGACCATGCCCATGAAGCAGCCAACACAGCCGATTCCCAGAACGATATTTCCTGCAATGATGAGACCGCGAGCTTCAGCTTCAGCTCCATCCGCCTCATCAGCAGGATTGACGATTTTCATACATTCGTCGTTGGGGCAGTTGTACTGCCAGGGCATGTCATCTTTGCCATGGGAAGGGTCTGCAGGCTTCCAACACTCGACGGCCGAGCTGTTGGTGTAGAGGGAGTAGTAATTTGCGGGGTCGTAGTCGCTGGCTGAAGAACAAGACACGACAGGCCCAGGGCGGATGTGTTCCTCCTGGGTCGCATAATATTTCTTAGGGAACGATTCCCTCCAGGTGAAGTACCACATGCTGAAGTCCTTGCAACCGGTCTCATAACTTTCGCAGCACTCTTCCGCGTGGCAGCTCCGATCGTTATTTGAACTTCGGTACTGCGTGCAAACCTGAGCGTCCCTCGAATCAACCTTCAAAGACATTTGGCACATCGCCCCGAGATACTGGAATTCGGTCTCGGGGCTCAACTCAAGAGCAAGCGTCAAGTGCTCGTCCCCAGTAACCTTTAGGCACAAGCCGACTAACAGAATGAACAGCGCGCAGCAAATTGAGCACGCCGGAATGCAGCAAGGTCTGCTCCGGGCCTCTTTGGTACGGAGGGTCAAATTTCGCATGCTGTTGGAAGCAAAGCCGCCGCCGGCGTACATCCCCACGACACGAACCTGCCCGCCCTGCTGCGGAACCGCCTGCATGCCAAAGACTGCTTGCTGCTGGGGCGGCGGCTGAGGCATCTGATTAGTATACTGCATCTGTTGCACCGTGAATTGGGGTTGGGGAAAGGGGTTGGTGGGGGTGGGGAGGGGGGCGAGTGCGAATTGGGGTCGAGTGGCGTACTGTGGCTGGGCGTACTGTTGTTGAGTGGCGTACTGTGGCTGGGTGGCGTACTGTGGCTGGGTAGCGTACTGTGGCTGGGTGGTGTACTGGGGCTGGGGTTGAGTGGCATACTGAGGCGAGCGGTGTTGCTGTTGCTGAGGCGGGGGGTGTTGCTGTTGCTGAGGCGGTATCGGGACCGCGTGGACAGTCACTACCTGCGGTTCAGCCGGGGCAGAGGCAATATTAAGTTCTTGCTTCATGGTGGCCCTCGAGAACTCTACTGCCAATTCACTCTACGGCGGGGGCAGCTTTTGGAGATAGAGAGACGGAGGGGAACGCAGGTAGAAGTGCGACGAGGCGAGATGGGGGGTATTTGCGAAGGTAGACAAAGGAAGGGAGAAGGAATGAATCTTTTGTGCAGTGCTGTTCCCAGGCAATCCAGCTGCTGGATTCACTGGACCCAAGGCAATCCAAGCTGTTGGAGAAATAAAGCATAAGACTAAGAATAAGAACGAAGAACGCATACCTCGAGAAGCCATGGACAGGGATAGGTTCACCGCAATGCATGACGAAATGGAGAAATCCTGCAGAAACGCCCATCTGCAAGAGTCTCTAAATTTCATTCCGGCTGGTATGGCTCACCGCATGAACAAAAGAGAGACTGAGGAGAAGGAAGGCGGGGAAGTGGCAAAGCTGACTCCAGCTGTTAGGGTTAGGGTTAGGGTTAGGGTTAGGGTTAGGGTTAGGGTTAGGGTTAGGGTTAGGGTTAGGGT